>VDFB02091717.1:49040-193605 GCA_007258455.2 Sequoia sempervirens | reverse complement strand
AAGTACATTTGAATCTGTCAATTTTGATATCTTTTGTCAAAATCCCAAGTTTGCAAGCCCATCTTCATTGCCATGCTTTGAGCCCAATATTAGCTCTACTGATAGCCCTATTCTAGTTAGTTGTTCCAAAAATGATATGACTTCAACAATGAATACTAAGAAATTGAATTTTCTGAAAGAAATTGAAAGTCAAGATACATTCCCATTCTTGATACATTCTCGATTTGCAATTGACAGTTTTGAGAGAAAGGAGCAAAACAATATCAATTATGATATTAGCAATTTGTATGAAGTTGATACTACTTGTACATCTATTTACATGAAGAAACATGTTCCTCCTCCAGCTCCTGCCACATCTCCAGTATCGGCATTCACTTTAGATACAATTGCTTCTAAGGAAGTTGTTAATGTTTCTTCTCCATAGGGAAGCTCTATCTAATTCGCACAATTCCATATATGTTTTGTTTTTCGTATTGAACAATACAATTTGAAGCATAGTATTCTTATGATAAACTTTACCAATAGTTTTCTTATGTTTTTGGAATCTTCTAAATGTGCATATCTAATTGTCTAGATAGGGTGACATTGTCAGAACAATAATTTAGAGTCTCAAATGTTTTGTAGTATGAATGCATTTTGCAATATATCATTTATCATCTTTATAAAGTAACAAACGTCTTGTTCTATATAAATTTCCACTACAATACAAATCCAATTTATATAATTAGATGTAGTTAGAATAATCATATTTAGTATGTCATTTATACAATCTATGAAAGCTAAAGTAGAAAATTGTGAATACTTGATATCCAAATAAGAATGCAGCTAAATAGTTTTGTATATGGATTCTCCATCATATGTAAGAGATTAAATATCATATTATTTGTCATAATCATGTATGTTAAATATGGATTACAAACTTCATACAAGGTTTACAAAATATATAAATTTAATGAGAATTACTTTAACAAAATACATATGTGAACAATTCAATGTATAGATTTCAATTTTGTTGTTTACATAGCATAGTTAAAACAAAGATATTTGATTTATTGATTATCTCATCTTGCAAAAGTAAATTAGTCATGTGACAACTTCTACATACTATGAAGAATAATAGATATGAATGTGAAGAAAATATATTTTTTATATAATCATATGTTAAGTTTGAAATAGACATGAGTAGATTTACATAGTTTTTGCATAATAATATATATATATATATATATATATATATATATATAATTTCAATAAACTTAATATGTTACAACTTGAACTCCATAAAATTAATAACAATCACATTTTCGTATTGCAGACCCTGAAGCAACAAGAGAAGATCCTCAAACTATTATTATACACATTAAATACAAGCACAACTACTAAGTGTTCTTTCCATAAAAATATCAGGTACATCAAACCTCTGTTCTTTACTTGTGAACAAATCTTTTTTTCCTCACATAAATGAAGAGAAAAATAGAAAATATACAAGGAAAAGCAAAAGAAATCATAGATGTAGAAAATTATACATTATTCAATCGTTGTGAAGTATATAATATTGATGATGCGCTTAGAATTCAGGGCCTATTTAGAACTAATACATTTAAGTACAATGTAGGAGATTGTCTTTTTGATTCATTAGCATTTCTACTTAATCATCGCTATACCTCATCTGAATTACGCAACAGAACAATTGATTACTTTATAAAATGTTATTCAGAAGGTGATGAAGAAGCAACTTGGTCATATAACAATGAATTACATCCAAATACATTAGATGTACTGCATAAAATAGACAACATTGAAACTTATTTTCGGAGAATGCGAAAATCAGCTATGCCAACCACAAATAATGAAGAAATTGGATTATGGGGAGACACATTTTGTATTAAATGGCTATCCAAATGGCTAGGCATACAAATAAAGGTTTGGTCAGTAAGAACGGCGCATAAATATTTGCATTTTAATGAATCATTTAATGGAGAATCACACTGTATCCTTTTCCATGATACAAATCCTCTTCATGGACACTTTGAGCCACTTCTATCATATCAACTACATTCGACTAATATCAATTCAATTGCATCACTTCGTCAAATTAAAAAACTAATTAGAAACACCAACAAAAGCAACAAGATCGAATTCAATCAAATTGAAAACATTCAACAATATACGCTCAACTCACAACGAAAAATAAAAAAACAAGTACGTTCAAAAAATATTGCAACATGTACAGGGTTAGAAAAAGGAATTTCAAAATCAGCCATTGAATTATTCAAAAAACAAATTGAAGATACACCTATATATGTATGTTCAATTTGTCAAATGTTGCATTTTAAAAAAGACATTACAACTTTGAAAGACAAAGAAATGAAAATGTATTACAGCTTGTCCACAAATAAACAAATCACAACAACAAACTATATTTGTTCCAAGTGCAAAGCTGTAGAAAATTATACATTATTGAATCATTGTCAAGTATATAATATTGATGATGCACTTAGAATTCAGGGCCTATTTAGAACTAATACATTTAAGTACAATGTAGGAGATTGTCTTTTTGATTCATTAGCATTTCTACTTAATCATCGCTATACCTCATCTGAATTACGCAACGAAATAATTGATTACTTTATAAAATGTTATTCAGAAGGTGATGAAGAAGCAACTTGGTCATATAACAATGAATTACATCCAAATACATTAGATGTACTGCATAAAATAGACAACATTGAAACTTATTTTCGGAGAATGCGAAAATCAGCTATGCCAACCACAAATAATGAAGAAATTGGATTATGGGGAGACACATTTTGTATTAAATGGCTATCCAAATGGCTAGGCATACAAATAAAGGTTTGGTCAGTAAGAACGGCACATAAATATTTGCATTTTAATGAATCATTTAATGGAGAATCACACTGTATCCTTTTCCATGATACAAATCCTCTTCATGGACACTTTGAGCCACTTCTATCATATCAACTACATTTGACTAATATCAATTCAATTGCATCACTTCGTCAAATTAAAAAACTAATTAGAAACACCAACAAAAACAACAAGATCGAATTCAATCAAATTGAAAACATTCAACAATATACGCTCAACTCACAACGAAAAATCAAAAAACAAGTACGTTCAAAAAATATTGCAACATGTACAGAGTTAGAAAAAGGAATTTCAAAATCAGCCATTGAATTATTCAAAAAACAAATTGAAGATACACCTAGATATGTATGTTCAATTTGTCAAATGTTGCATTTTAAAAAAGACATTACAACTTTGAAAGACAAAGAAATGAAAATGTATTACAGCTTGTCCACAAATAAACAAATCACAACAACAAACTATATTTGTTCCAAATGTAAAGCATCGTTGAATGAATGTAAATTACCAACATATGCAACTCCAAATTACATCCGAACAAATAATCCATTAGGATATGTGGCAATGTTGACACAACTAGAAGAACGACTAGTGTCCCTTAGAATTGCATTTGCGCAAATTTGGAAATTAGGATACAAAAATTCACAATTAGGTTTGACCGGGTCTATTATAAATGTACCAGTTAACTCTGATATCATACAACGAGCATTACCACGTTCAACGAATGAAACATCGACAATAGTTGTTGCTCTTAAAAGACGCTTGCAGTATAAAAATGCATACCAAACAGGAATGGTACGTGCAAATATGATAATGAAAGCATTGGATCAATTATCAAACAAAAAATTATACAAAATGGAAAATGTTGAGATAAACAAAGACTGGATTGAAATTCTACGACTAGATAGTGCAAAGGACACAACAAGTGATAACAATACAAGCGACAACGATGTTGAAAGCGATATTGAAAATGAAATACCTAGTGAAACATTGATACATGGTTTCACTGAATCTAAGTGCATACATGAAATGCAAGACAAGATCATAGAAATTGCACCAGCAGAAGGAAATAATCCAATTGGAATATTTAAAGATAAATACGCTGAAGAGATGAATTTCCCTACACTGTTCTTTGGCAATCCACGTGATGAGGACATTGTCAAAAGATATTCATATCAAAAAATTGTAAAGTGGGAATTACAACATTCAAATAGGAAATCTGCTTACCACACTACAAATCTATTCTTCAAAACCATTAAAATTCTAATACAACAAGTGCTATCCACAATATGGGTGAGATTACGTAAGGGGCAATTAAAAGGGAGAAGGCTACTAGCAAAAGATGTGAAACATAAACCTAATTTAGAAAATATTCTTAAATCCAACATTGGTTATGTCGATTTCAAAAAAATAAGAATATCTCCAGATTATTTGCATCAACTAAAAAAAATCTATTTGCGATGATAAGACAACTTGGACCACCAACTTTTTTTGTTACATTTACAAGTGTTGAACAATATTGGGAACCATTAACCAAAACACTTGAAGAACTACATCGCACATATCAAAAAACAACCAACCATGAAGAATCAAATAGTACAATCGAAGATAGAAGAATTCATTTGATTCGAAGAGATCCGATTACATGTGCACGCTATTATAGGCATAGAATTAATGCAATGAAGAAATTAATATTAACAGACAATTCCTTTTTTGGAACCATTTCAGATTATTTCTCCATAACCGAATTTCAAAATCGTGGAAATGAGCATGATCATTTCCTCTTGTGGATTAGACAAGCACCAATTTACGGAAGAGATAGTAACATAACTATTGAACATTTTGTAGATAACTACATTACTTGTAACACTGAACATCTACATCTAGATATAGCTACAATACACAAACATCACCACACGAAACAATGTCGAAGGTCGAAGAAACAAACTTGTAGATATAATTTTCCGCTCCTGCCAATGAAAAAAACTACAATTTTGGAACCAACTAAAACCAATGATGAAAATGTGATTTCAATAGCATCAAGAATACTTTCCACTTTACAACAAGCAAACTATGACAAATCAATCTCATTTCAAATGTTCATAGATGAAATGAATATTACTGAAGATGAATACATAATTGCCATCAAGTCTACAATCCATAGGCCAACAATATTTTTGAAAAGGAAACCATCTGACATATGGAATAATAGTTTTGCTAGAACAATGCCTGAAATATGGAAAGCAAATACAGATGCACAATTTGTATTGAATGCATATGCAGCAGCTATGTATTGTAGCTCGTATATGACAAAAGTAGACAAGTCAATGACAAATGCATTCAAAATAATTCGTAAAGAGCATGAACAAAATAGTATCGATGCAATAAATATGATTAGTAAACTAGGAAACGCATTACTCAATTTACAACAAATGTCTTCGCAACAAGCAGCACACATTGCTTTATCACTCCCATTAAACTATAGTTCAAGAAAATGTGTATTCATTGATACAAGAAATGAGGACAAAAGAACATTTGTCTTAAAATCAACTAAACAATTGAGCAAAGAACCAGATGATTCAGAAAACGTAACATCAAAATCGTTGATAGATTACTATCTAGCACGACCAACAACACTATCACACATTTGTCTTGCAGATTTTGTTTCCAATTATAGAAAACATGGAAAAAAATTACAAAGTAAAACTAAAGCAAGTATAATACCTTTTGTAAACTTCAACAAACATATTGACTTAGAAAACCATTGTAGAGAACAATTACTACTATATGTGCCATTTACACAAAGTGAAAAATCACTTAAAAATGGATTCCAAACATGGCATAGTGCTTATTTGTATCATGAAAATATCATTACATCAAATCACATAAAATACAACTACAAAGTCAACCCTATGTGGGGCGACATTGAAAAAGCGGTAGACAAAATCAACACAAACAATGATCTTGATCAAAATGAAAGCCTTACTGAAAATCATATGCAGATGAAAGAACAATATAATATACAATTAGATATTGAGACAGAAAAAATCAACAAAACAAATAGAATATTTCAAAACAAATTTGAAATTGCAAAACATCCTCAAATAATAGACAATTCTGAGTACTACAAATTAAGACGAATGTTAAAAAAAGAACAACAAGCAATTGTAAAAGACATCGCATTGAAAAAAATAAACAACATCAAAGCACCATTACACTTGTTCTTAACAGGAGGTGCTAGAATGGGAAAAACATTTACCGCAAAAGCCATATATCAAACACTTATTTGCATATACAACTCATCTATTGAGAATGATCCAAATAAACCAAAAGGACTGATACTTGCTTATACAGGAAAAGCCGCATATAACATAGGTGGATTGACAATTCACTCAGCATTACACATGCCATTTAACAAGTCAGAATTCATCCCATTGAGTTCTGAAACATTGGATGCTATGTCAAAGCATTATCAACAACTCCGTGTGGTATTGATAGACGAAATTTCTCTAGTGGGTTCAAGATTTCTACGTTCCATTGACAAACGTTTACGAGACATAATGCAAACCCCCACTAGCTATTTCGGAAATCTAGATACAATTTTTTGTGGTGATCTTTACCAAGTACAACCTGTACAAGATGCACTAGTATTTGAGAATCCTCAAACATTAAATGAATTAATGCCTTATAGCTTTTGGAAACAAAATATAAAATGCTATGCACTGCAATTGACAATGCGACAAAAAGATGAGAAATTTGTTTCAATACTCAATAGAATCCGAGTTGGATCCCAGACAATTCAAGACTTGGAGTATTTAAATAAAAAATGTTTGCGCTCACCGCCAATGGACCCAACATTCCCTTTCCTCTTCTACAGAAGGAAAGATGTGGAAAAACACAATGAAAACATGTTATCCATCACACAAGGAGAGGTAATTATATTGAATGCAATTGATGAACATGATGACAACTCTAATACAATTATGTTTTATGACCACTCAATTAATCTACCATCTCAGATACTCTTAAAACCTAATATGCTAGTTGAAATATATGCTGGAAATTACGACACGGAAGATGGGCTTGTCAATGGATTAGATGGAACATTCCAAGCATACACAAAATACACTAATTTTGATATAGTTTGGATCAAGTTCACTGACTCAAAAGTTGGACATCGACAAGCAAAAAGACTAGTGCAATGTTATAGTGAGTGCATAGACAAAAGTTGGACACCCATACTTCGCATTGCAAAGCCTACTAAAAACCTATACAACCAAAAAAAATTGACAATCAGAAAACAATTTCCAATACAACTAGCATGTGCTCGTACTATTCATAGATCACAAGGCCTTACAATGCAAGCATTAGCATTTGATCCATCAGGCATAAACAAACATGGTTTGGCATATACAACACTATCACGTACACGAACAATTGACACATTGTTCTTGATAAGACCTCTAACACAGAACCATTTCAAAGTGAAAAAAAAAGTAATTAATGAAATGTCACGCCTACAATCAACATCAATTTGGGAGTTTGAAAATCACCATCTCCAAAGCAATAGCGACAAACAATTACTACTAACCACATTCAATACTCGTAACCTGCTTGTACATATCGAAGACATGCTTAGCGACCATGAAATGATGTCAACGGATATTATTTGTCTACAAGAAACACATATGCAACTATCAAAACATAATAATGAATTCCAAAATTTTAATCATTTCTCAACAAATCACATACATGGTGTAACAACATTTACTAGAAAAAATCTATCAATTTCACAAACAGTGCAACATAAAACAACAAATGTAGAAGCTATAACAATAACAATAAATTTGCCAAGTGATGAGATCAACATATGTAACCTATATGCAAGACCCACCACACCAGTAACAGAAATTATAACAATCACAAATCAAGTATTCTCCTCTATCAATTTAACATCAACTTTATATATTGTAGGCGACTTCAACATTGATATGTCAGTGGATAATGCACGAAAGAATTGTCTATCAAATCACATGCACAATTTTAAAATGAATTTTATGTTATATAAATTAAACCATGTCAACAAGCCACTAATTGATCATATTTGGTGTAACATAAATGCAAAACCATGTTCTATTTACAAATCAGAAGCATATTGGAGTGATCATGATCCTATTTATATAAACATTGAAACAAATGACAAATTCAAATCCACTTAGTATCTTTTTAAAAATATTAACATTATCAGTATTTCTTGTAGCTAACAATGGAGTCAAGCAAGAGAGCCGAAACAAGCCAGAAAACCATTCAACAAATATCAAAAAGGTGAAAAGCATTGTCTATGTTCAATTATACTATCCAAATTACTCTTGAAAACAATAAATTCAACTGATGTAAACATTGCAGATCCAAAAGCAAGAAGAAAAATACAGTATCAATTGAAGAACTTCACTCGCACAAGGGAGGAAATATATTTGAAGGAGATGTAATTGTGGTCTACAAAACAAGTCTTGACAAACAAAACAATACAAAAGAAGTTCTTCGTGCGGATTTAACTGATGAAAAAGGTGAAATGACAATTACTATCAATGTAATTGGTGTCCTTGTAAAACAGCATGAATCAAAAATAGTTCCTGGAACAGCTATATGCATTACAAATTTTCAAATTGCACCAAAGACAGACTATGACAGAGGTGATTGTGACTGCATCTTGATTTTCACAAACACAACAACAGTTGAAATCATACCGTGCATGCATGATGAATACAAATTCATACCAACTAGCACAATTAGACAACTTCTTACAAGTGAAGAAAACTATGCAATTGGATCTGTAGCGACACTTGTGGTGGGAACAAAAAGAACTTCTTTCCAATTTTTTGTTGAAATAAAAGATGGCCATTCAGAAATGGACAAAGCACAGGTATTTAAATATTCCTCTAATTCTTTATTTCATTGCAATTTACATCAATTACTACTTACCATATTTTTAACTAAAGATAAATGTTGAAATAAAAAATGTATCCACAATACAGGTACAAATACACGAGAGTTTGGTACATCATTTCTCTTCAATGGAAGAACAAATACGCCTTGAACAATATCCAATCATGTTGTTGAGGAACATTGTAAAGAAGCGAGAATCAAGATACAACACTCTACAAACAACTCAATCAACATACATCAGCAAATTGAATAACAAGAGGGCCTTCGAGTATCTCAACAATTTGTTGCATTCAACAACTGAGGTAACTAAGGCATTTGATTATGTCAACAATTTGTTGTATTCAACATTTAACACAATCACATTTGCACCTATGCAATTATATACTATTAGAAAATGATTAAAAAATACATAATATACATCTTCGTTATATTTTGCAGATTTATGGAACAATAAGAATAGCCAATGCATTTGCAAATCCATTTCAAGCTTTCTGTCCAAATTGCAACTACAAATTTGATACATATGGAGAGCTACAAGAACAAACTGCCTTTTGTATTAAATGCAAACAACAAGTTGCATATATCTACTCTCACTACTTGAAAGTGATTTTGACAAGTGATAGAAAGAAAACAATGGAATGTACAATGGATAGATCTATTATGCAACTCTTGCTTCCCGAATTACTAAACATTTCATATGAAGAATACATTGATGACAAATCATCAATTGTCTTCATCCTAAGAGACTTCTGCAAAAAAGGACATTTCAAATTGAATTCAAACAACCTCATAACCAATGCACAATCTATTGAAGAATGATATATACATCTTATATCCAGGTACGCTTGTATTTCACAAACATTTAGCTTCATTTAAAAATTCAATTTCTATACTACATTATCTATTGAAAGATTATCACATAAAATAAAATACAATGTCCTCATAACCATCTTCAAACATTTTTCTGCAGAAGGGAATGTCCAAAAACACGTGCATTGTCATCTGCAGCAAGGAGAATAACTGCCATAGCTTGAACAAGGAGAATAAATATGCAATAGTTCTATATGTTATAGGATTTTCATTTCACAATTAATCACTACAACAAACAATAATATAATTATCTACTACCATTTGTAATGTATTGACCATAGTGGTCTATAGACAGAAAAATGCATATTCTTGACTTTTCTATGCATTTACATTCATACTTATTTCTACTTTTCTATGAACATTGCTATGCAATTACATTGATATATATCTCTACTTTTATATCTAAATTATTCACTTTGCTATGCATTTATATTCATATATATTTAAATATTTGTGCTTTGTCCATTTCTGAATGGCAATCTTTTATTTGAACAAAAAATTGGAAAGAAGTTCTTTTTGTTCCCACCACAAGTGTCGCTACAGATCCAATTGCATAGTTTTATTCACTTGTAAAAAGCTGTCTAATTGTGCTAGTTGGTATGAATTTGTATTCATCATGCATGCACGGTATGACTTCAACTGTTGTTGTGTTTGTGAAAATCAAGATGCAGTCACAATCACCTCTGTCAGAATCTATCTTTGGTGCAATTTGGAAATTTGTAATGCATATAGCTGTTCCAGGAACTATTTTGGATTCATGTTTTCCAAGGACACCAATTACATTGATAGTAATTGTCATTTCACCTTTTCCATCAGTTAAATCCGCACAAAGAACTTCTTTTGTATTGTTTTGTTTGTCAAGACTTTTTTTGTAGACCACAATTACATCTCCTTCAAATATATTTCCTCCCTTGTGCGAGTGAAGTTCTTCAATTGATACTGTATTTTGCTTCTTGCTATTGGATCTGTAATGTTTACATCAGTTGAATTTATTCTTTTCAAGAGTAATTTGGATAGTATAATTGAACATAGACAATGCTTTTCACCTTTTTGATATTTGTTGAATGGTTTTCTGGCTTGTTTCGGCTCTCTTGCTCGACTCCATTGTTAGCTACAAGAAATACTGATAATGTTAATATTTTTAAAAAGATACTAAGTGGATTTGAATTTGTCATTTGTTTCAATGTTTATATAAATAGGATCATGATCACTCCAATATGCTTCTGATTTGTAAATAGAACATGGTTTTGCATTTATGTTGCACCACATATGATCAATTAGTGGCTTGTTGACATGGTTTAATTTATATAACATAAAATTCATTTTAGAATTGTGCATGTGATTTGATAGCCAATTCTTTCATGCATTATCCACTGCCATATCAATGTTGAAGTCGCGTAGAATATAGAAAGTTGATGTTAAATTGATGGAGGAGAATACTTGATTTGTGATTGTTATAATTTCTGTTATTGGTGTGGTGGGTCTTGCATAGAGATTACATATGTTGATCTCATCACTTGGCAAATTTATTGTTATTGTTATAGTTTCTACATTTTTTGTTTTATGTTGCATTGTTTGTGAAATTGATAGATTATTTCTAGTAAATCTTAGTTGCTCTTAAAAGACACTTGCAACATAAAAATGCATACCAAACAGGAATGGTACGTGCAAATATGATAATGAAATCGTTGGATCAATTATCAAACAAAAAATTGTAAAACATGGAGAATGTTAAGCAACAACTAATACCACTACGTTAAGCAATTATTACCACTATGTTAAGCAATTCTCAAACAAACAACAACTCACAAATCCTACCAGCAGGAATCGGACGCAATGCGTCTCTTGTTTAAAAAGTGAAAATATCTAGTAGAAAAGAATGTTTGCATTGAGTTCAAGTTTGCAATAAAATAGAGAAAAGACAATTCATTAAATGAACTTTAATAGAAAGCTCCCACTATAATGCTATAGAGATAAAGTAGCACCCAAAACATATATGCTTATGAAAGAGATTACATTTAGATTGAATATATATATTATAAAAAAAATGAAAGCGTCAAAGTCTAATCTCTAGAAGAAAAGATGTTTGCATTGATCTACAAACATGCATAGAAAATAATTTCATTATCAAATGGGACAATGAATAGAATGAAAAAGTGTACAATTAATTATGAACCCAATAGTCTATGTCAAAATAATAAAAATATTCACAAATATTATCTAAAAGAATGATAAATAAAATAATTTTGATATTTTGAAAAAATATTAAACAAGTGCCACGTAATGCTAGTACTTTCCTTTATAGTAAATATTATTTTCTAGATTTGGAAAAAAAATATGTGAGTTTTACTAATGTGAATAAAAATAAATGTAAGTTTTGTCAATTATAGTGTTTTAGTATTGTTAATTAGTTCTTTGCATGATCTAACCTAACCCTAACTCACATCCTAACTCTCACCCTAACCCTAACCCTAAACTTAACCCTAACTTTAAATTTTAAATCTTATCCTAATCCTAGACCTATCTCTAACCTAACTATGGTTGTAACACTATCCATAACTATGATTATAACCCTAACCCAAACAATAAAGAATTGCAACAAAAAAAATTCTATCAATTAATAATGGGAATAAGATTTGAAATAAAGATATTAGATGAATAAAATTTTAAAGCATTATATCTATTAATCTATTTTAGTGATTTTTATTAGTAATTTTAATTTTTAAATAGTTATATCCAATTTTTTACATTATTTTAATTCTAATCCTAATCCTGATTATAATGTTTTTAAGATTATAATAATTAATAATAATAGGATTAGAATTATAATTTAATTAATATTTTTAGTTATTTTTTTGTTATGTTTTGAAGATAATAAAATTTGGAAAATAAAAAAAGTGGCAATATCAAATAGTTTTTTGAGATTTAATTTAAATTTTTATTTTTTTTCAAATTAGGAAAATTATCTTTATATGCTAATTTATTGTGCTTTGATTTAAGTTTTATTTTATTATTTTAATAGTGTTTCAAATCTCTTAAAATAGCTAATTTTTGTGAGTTTTTTTAATAAAAAATAACAATTGCATACATTAAAAAAATTATTCTTAAAAAAAATGTAAAAATAAGTAACATTTATTTATTTTAGAAAGATTTAATGAAATGACTTTTAAAGCAAAAAATGAAAAATCATTAAAAATTAATAATTTACTTTGCTTTCCCTATAAATTTACCCATAACACCCCAAACTTTTTAGCCAATTATGTTCAAGAAAAATAATTTTTACAATTTTTAAAGTTAAGTATTTAACATGTTCACTTTAAAAAAATAAATAATTATATTTTAGAGTTAAAATTCTAGTTTTTCATTGGTTAAAAGCCAACTTATTAATAACTAATTAAAAAAATGAATTGAAGAACTGATGGCAATAGTACTATGCCTCATGATAAGTAAAAAAAATAATACATTAACAGATCTAGTTAAATTGTACTTTCTTATTATTCCTACATCCTTGATAAAATGAATACAAAAAAAAAATAATAGAAAATAAAAATTGGCAAGGGTTCACTTTGACATAATTGAACAAAAAAAAGTTCTATATGTAGCCATAGCTTATAATTGCTTACAATTGGGGAAAAAAGGGAAACAAATTATCCTCCTTTGTTACACCCCTTCTTGATTTCTCCACTCCTTGTTTCTCCTTTTCATTTTTTTTGCTCGTTTATTCAATTGTATTAATTCCATTCAATTAAATATTTAATGTGCAACTATATATAGTTTTTTTGGTTAAAATAAAATGGATTACATAAGTAAAAATTCACTAGGAATTGTCAAAAAATGATAAAAAAATCTAGGAAAAAAGAAGAAACTATAACAGGAATACAACAATAACTGATCCATCCAAAAAGGCAAGTCCATAAAGGTGTTATCAATTACAAACTTAAAATAAGGATCCTTAAATTCTGCTTGAAAAACCAAATTTGCTAGCAACAAATGGAATTAATCAGCTAAAGTCCTCTAGTTTAATGGCAGAGTGACCCCAAATTTTAGGAGTTTTATTGTCAATAGTAGGCTTGACCAGTAGATGTCCAAAATTACATAGAAATAGCAAGCCTCCAAAAAGATAAAAATGATTAAAAAAATACATATAATCCAAGTCCCATAAAAGTAAGTGGCATTGGATCTTGGATCAACCAAAAACTAACACACATAATGGTTACTCATTGTCAAAACACATTAGGTATAGCAGGAAGTGAACAAAAACAACACTCCATATTCTTGGCATGAACACAATCCCAAAAAACATGTTTAAACTCTCATTATGCGACAAAAGGACTTTAGCTTGATAGAGTTACAAAGTTTTCAACTTGTCCCCTACAGGCAGTTTGTGACTTAATTTTCCAATTCAAAATTGACATTTAAACAATTTCTAATTGAGATTGGGCACCAAATTCCTCCATTTCCTTCATTAAACTTACATTTCCATTTATTTTGAGTTTGAATTAAGCTTCAATTTAAGAATTTAAGATAGATTTTCTACACGGGAAAAAATGGAACTGATGAGTACCCAACCATTGCCAGTCTTTGAAAAAACTGCATTTAAAGGCATACAAAGTTCATGAGCAATTCCATAGTGCAAAGATTTCACAAATTCAAAAACCTTTTAGCATTGTTGCATTTTAAAATAATTTTAATACTAGCCCAATCTTTCCACTCATAAGAATTGAAATTCATATATCATCAACTAATTTGTTAAAAACCCACTTGGAGATAATTCCAATGGACCATATCCCACCTTTAAAAAAACTTCCTTCACAAATAGTGTAACGTAATTGTTCTTGGTAATAATGATTCGAAGAATCCTTCCCCTGTGTTTTGGGGTCTAAAAGACCTAGTCCACCTATATCTTTAGGCACAATGGATCACAAGATGCACATTTAGCAAACCAACCTTCCCATCCCAATTAGTCCATAAAAATTGATGAATTATTTTATTCAAGTCTTTGTATTCTTTTATAATGATAATAGTAACGTGAGAAGCCAAAAAAATTTGATTAACCACTTCTTGCAGTAAAGAACTTATATCATTTTCTGTAACGAGTAATTTCCCACTTAGGAATCCAAGAATGGAACAGGTTGAACCATAAGAAATTCAACATGATATAGACATCCTGAATGATGGGGGAGTGTAGGGATGGGAAGGCCCCTCTTGCACATTCAATAGCAAGAACATAGAATAATGAACAATAGATCTTAAACTTCATTTTTTAAGCAAGGTTAGGAAATTCTAAAAACCCTACTTGTGGTAGAGCCTCAAACCGATTAACAAGAGAAATCCATCATGCTCAGAATTGCCTATAATTCAACTTGAGGCTTTCTTAACGCAAGACAAGGAGACCTAGATCTCTAGTTTGACTGACAGGGGAATGAGAACCTTTCCTATTTGATAGAGAAGGATACCTATAGTCTCCTAGAAGGTGGATGAATACTTTAATGAAGGGCTCTGGTAGGAATTTAGTTAGTACAAAATTAATAGCACAATGTTATTATAAAAGATAAGTAAACTGTGCGATTATAAGAATCACACTATCGACCATTTTGAGAAATGCAACCCCAATAGGTTCTTATCCCACCTGACCATATGCAACTGATAATGAACGTTAATATATTGTAAAGATTTTTGCATTGTTATATCAATATGATATTTCATTTATGGAGCTCAAATTCAAATCATGCAATCTTTAGCATTTATTTTTTTGTAAAGAAGTAGATAAAATAAATGAGCACTTTTATTTTATATCTTATAAGAATTTAGATAAATTATGTTAGTTGAGTATATTGTTTCTTATATTTCAACTTGGAGATATCTCAAAAAAATGTTTCCTAGCATGTATTTGTTAGAAAGATTTAGAAATAAATGAGCTATTTTGATATTTCTTAAAATATAGATTTATACAGTAGTGTATATTTTTTATCTATAGGTATGACTTATATGTTATTATCTACTTTATTTTGTTACTAGCATTATCTTAAGAATTTTTTACATAAGATAAAATGTTATCTACAAGATGAATTGATAGCTTATTTCTGCATCATTGCAATAGTTTTACTGTTGATTTCTTGAAAAGCGACAAATTTCAAGGCTTTTTTGTCCGTCCCTTTAGTACATTTTAAGCCCTATATATTTTTATTTACCAACTAACCAAGATCACAATGAGAAGAAAATATCAATATTTTTCAAGGCCCTTTTACCTCAATTATATTTCTATCTATAGTAACAACCAGAAATATTTGTTAACTATTAAATAAATAGAGGAATTTTTTAAAGTGTCTTATACAATGTTTTTAGATTTACTTTGTTTTTAGTATTTTATCTCTATTTTTCATTTAGGGGCAAAATTTCCTTTTAATATTTTACTTATAATAAATAAGTATATTTTGTGTTGTACTTTCCAATTTGTAATTTTCATTTTGGAAATTTTATATAATTTTATAGTATTAGAGTCCATGATCTTTATCTATGTTCCACTTTGATTATCTAATGCCTATAATCTTGCTATATTTATATCAACCTATTGTTTACATATATTTCAATATGGAAAGAAAAATTGTTCTTTAGCAGTGATTTGGGGGTATAAAGAAGTGTATAAATTAAACCAGCACTTTATTTTATTCTTAAAAATTAGATAATTATGTAGATGTAATTGATGTATCTATAGGTACATACTTATAAATTTTAAAAAACTTATATATTTATTTGATATTGGATTATTTGATTACAAAATATAATAGATATTCAATATTATTTATAAATATACAATTTTATGTTTAAACCCTTTCTTTTTTTCTTTAAAAAATTGGATAATAATTAATCTATTTGTTTGAAATGCCTTATAAATACATTGATAGTATAGATGCTTATTTCTTTTGCATATGTTTTTGAATTAAAAAGCTAAATCAAGGGTGTCGTTAACCTCTTAAAGCCCTGCGGACCAACAACCAAGACAAAAGAAAGAGCAAAAAAAAAAACACCAAATTTGGAAAAAAAGGCCCTATGGGCCATCAAATGAAAAAAAACCGCAGTGACAACAAAGGAACAAACACCTGATCACAGATAATCAGAAGTGAAAGGAAACCAAGGACCCAAAATAGTCCAAACCATCAATAGACTTACAACCCATTCCTGGTACGATACCAAGAGCAACCAAACACCTAAGACCAACACCTTGCAACCACAGGATAGTAACAAACCTTCCACTCAGAAGGCCACAAACCATCTGCAGCAACAGACTTGCAACAAATCTTCCATTCAAGCAAGAAAAACCAAAGCCCAACATAATCTCAACCACAAAGTGGTAAGGAAAACCATTCACAATAGAGGAATGTTCTTCCAAAAGCCTCAACCACCTCGACACCAACCCCAAAACCACCTCAATAGGCTGGGGATCCCCTCTATAGGAGAGGAAGAAGTGCATACCATGACTACCGACAGAAACTCCCTCCAAAGCGAACACATTCCACCTCAATAGGAACCAACAAAGGAGAGAAGTGCCTCCCACCAAGCCCACAATCACCAACTCCAACTCAATAGGAGCAATATTCACCTCAATAGAACACTATGATTGAAGAAAAAGGTAGCAAGAAGGAACATCAATAGAATAGGTCCACAACTCCACCTAAGGCATCCAAGTGAGAGAAACAGAAGGAAGAATAGAAAAATCCTCCTAGTCCATAACATAGTCCACCCAAAACACCATCTGGTCAGCTAGGGAACCATTCATCTCATGAGGCACCCAACAAACAATCTTCTGCCCCAATACCACAAGGGAAGTTATTGGCAACAAAGCAGCACACAAGCTCACCATTGTAAGGAGAATCTTTAACCAAGCTACCAGGTAGCTTTTTTTTGTCACCAACCTACCCCAAAGACAACGAAACACCATTCCCCACCTAGGGATCAAACCAGAACCCAGCTCAAAAGACAAGAACAAGCCCCTGAAAATCCCTCTCACAAACCCCGCCACCAATGGCAAGTGACACATAACCACCAAGGAGATAGGGAAGGTTCCCTGAAGCTACCACCTGCCACAAGATAGAGAGAACACTAGCCCACCGTAGAGCATATAGTCAAAGAATCCAACCCCTAAGAGGCTAGACTAAAAGAGCAGAGTCAAAGCTTTACCAAGTTGAAGCTGAAGCATCCCAATAGTTGTTCCCAAATAGAGGAACACCACCACCATAGACATTAGGGAAGGGGGAAAAGATAACCTCTTCCACCAACCCAAAGAACAACACAAAGGCCCTAGACCACAGGACCCTATGAGCAGATCACCAGCAACACCAAAGCCAATAGCCTCCACAACCAAGAAGAGGGTAGCTGAACCCCCAAATAGGTCATCCAACACAACCATAAGGCCCACCACATGTGTGATGCCCAAGAGAGTGGGGGCCAACAGTCTACCAGAGAGGAACATGTCCTCCACCAAACTAGAGGACAAAAGAAAGTCTCTGAGCCCAGGCAACAGGGGACACACCCCAATAGGGGCCACCACAAAACCTTCATCCTCAGCCACAATAACACTAGCAGGGCCAGAACCCGTTGTGGAAAACCATAGTGCAACCACCAGAAGGACATGACAGAGTCCATCAAACCCAGAACATGGCATTCACCATCAAACTCCCATCACAGCTCCCCCATAGCCACCATCCCACAAAATGCTACAGTGAGTCACGCGACAACCAAGCAGTAGGGAAATAGAGCCCCAACACACTCCATCATCATCATCGGCATCGTCTCCGCCATCAGCCTCGATCTCATAGGAATTCAAATTTCTAGACTCGTTGCAACTCCCACTTGTCGCCATCATTTATGCATATGTTATAAATATACGTATATTTATAATATTAGTAACATACTTTTTTTTTATGTTTTTAGATTTATAATACATTAGTGCATAGATGTAAAAATATATATCTTAAATTATTATTATAAATGTAACTAATTTGTTTCTTAAGATTTTTTACATAAAATAATTAATATAAGTAAATAAATAAGGCTTAAAAAAAAGTAAATAAATACGTATTATCATGTTAATATAAAGATACTTTTATTTTTATTTTTCATATATAAATTTGTTAATTTTTGTTGTCTTATTTTTGTATCTCGCACCATGTGCTACATCCCCTCTCTCTTCCCACCCCTTCACCTCTCTTTTTAGTTAGTCTTGGTTTGTAACTAATCATTTTATATATCCTTGAGCTCTCTAACATCTTGATGGTGGATGAAAAAGTGTGATCTAAAATGTTGATGCTAAAAATTCTCACACAATCAAATCTAGCAACACCAAAAGTGACAACTTCATGGATTGTGGATATTTGATAACAATAAGAGGAAAATTTGACAAAAAATGGTTATAATGTGACAAGATATCAAAAGAAACTATCACACCATCATTAGAATTGATCAAAATGCAACCAACATACTATTTACAAACTTGTAAATGCATGCATATAAAACCAATTAAGTTTTGGTTGATTTTATTTTGACTAACTTGTTAGATGGATCTTCCAGTGACAACAACATGAAATTATGAAAGAAGAGGATGAGGTTGGTGTACAATTGTGGAGACCAAAATAAATTTTGGTGAGCAAGTCTAAAATTACCAGATTGTGGAAAATTATGAAAAGAACATTGAACTAATCGATTGTGAGATAGATATTCAAAAGTGTACTTGGGAACACAACATTAAGACCATAAGAGTGATCATGGGGATGGTGTGGAAAATGTATGAGGATGAATTGGAGGGTTATGTCAACATA
Source organism: Sequoia sempervirens (assembly GCA_007258455.2). NCBI lineage: Eukaryota > Viridiplantae > Streptophyta > Pinopsida > Cupressales > Cupressaceae > Sequoia > Sequoia sempervirens. The sequence goes on along the minus strand of VDFB02091717.1, from coordinate 174,088 downwards.
ATGACAAGGTCTAGAAAATAAAACAAGGGCATACATATCAACATTAGTCCAAAGGTGGATGCTCTGAAAAAAATAGGCTTGGATTGCAATAGGATTTTCCAAAATTAAAACCATAATTGCATACCCTTGTCATGAACACGAAGAAAAAGGAGCAACTATTGGTCATCATGAAGGACACAAGTTAAAATTCTTGTAGATACATATTCTTGTTCTTTTGTTTTCGTATTTGATTTTTATGGCTACATGTTTCTAGAGTTTCTTGATTTTGCTGATTTATTTTTATTAAGAGGGGTAAATGATTTTGGCTCAGAGCTATGAAATAGTGAGATAAAAAATGAGGGACCTCATCCCCACTATAAATTCTCAACAATTACACCCCAATGGGGTTTGAACCTTGATGAAAAGAATAACAAAACAACAACTTAACCATCACACCATGTCACTATTGGCTGATTTTGTTGATTTGACTTTGGTAGATGATTTTATATTATCTATATTTTTTAAATTATTATTGTATATTTTAACTTTTGATTTTAATATATAATATTTTCATTAAAAAATGGTTGCAAAGTTCAATATAGATTTTAAAATGGTTGATTTGGTATATAAAGTTACTCAATTTTGTGAGGAATACCTTGGTGCAATGACAATAATTTAGATATTAGATTGACACTATGGATCAAGAGCTTTGAGAAAAAATTGTGAAGGGTGATAATCACATATGAATAGTAGCCAGTGTACATGTTATAAAATAGAGTTTAAATTCCTATATACTTTGAAATTTCTTCAAAAGATCAACTTAAGGGAACACTTAGGCTTTTTGGAATTAGACAAATTGTGGATTTTTATAATTATTAGATATAAACCTTAAAATATAATAGGAACAATAAGAGGAAATGTATGCTTATGAAATTTTATATATAAAAATAGTATGATAAGATCATGAAATGGAAATTTCTCTAAAATATTTAATATATGACTTCTTCACAATTTGATGCAACATTATGACCTTGTATACAATTTTGTTAGGATGTACTATGATATTCACTTGAAATCCTATGTATGTATCTCCAACATTGTTGGAATGGGTAGTTTGATACCACTAAGGTATTGAGAGAAAATATTTTTAATTATTATTCTCTAAGATACTTGGGATATTGTTCCAAATGACATTAAATAATGAGGTTATGCAAGAAGGTCATTAGTGGGAGTTACATATTTTTCATCAATAAAATTGACCATCTCTCACATGTAGAACTGATAGTTACATTAGAAAAAGTGGAGCATTTTTTCAAATGTGGTGTGTCCCTCATTAGTTGCCATGTTCATGGTGGAGTGCTAGTTTTGGGGATTATGTCCATGAGTATTTATTGGGTCAAATATGTTATTTATTCATGGATTATATCTTGAGTGAGATCATAATTACACATTGGGATGTGGCCTTTTTCATATAGACCATGATTTTGGTGGCCATTAGTTTTAGGAATCCACTTATGGTTTTCACTTCACTTTGGTCTATAAATTGGAGGAATTATATGAAGGATTAATGGGCTATGTAGGTAAAGTATTGTTATGCTACTAGAATATTGTTGGACTAATGAGTGTGATGGAGATTTCAAATTTTTCTCCTTGTTTTTCACTCATGACCTCCCTTATGTCGTTGGTCTTTCTTGGTGTTTAAAATTTTGAAGGGCTAGGGTTTTAGCCTTGTCTTCATCTTAAACCCCAGTGTTTGTTTTCTACCCTGGTTGAGGTTCTATTTGGACGTTACCTTTTTGAAGGGTCTTAAAATGACTTGTACCCCATCGTTCCGTCTAGACGTTGGCCCCTTCTGTTTCTAATTTTTGCAACCTTAGGTAAGTTTTTATTTTTTCCTAAGTCTAGGCTAACCCCATGCTTTGTCTTTTTAAAACAACTTATGATGTTGTTTTCTGTCTGCCTAGTGGTGTCCCCTTTCCTTTTAATAAATGTATTATTTTGTAGAAGGTTGAATTTAGCGCTATCGTTGATCCATTTGCTGTAGATATCAATGACACCTGATATCCCGTGATCAGGATTTATGGGATTGCGATATCATGGGAACGTGCCATGTGCCCTTCCTAAAGGATGAAATCTGTGTGACCATTGATGTGTTGTCTTTTCAAGATCGATGGTGCCCACCATCTCATGATTAGGAATTATGGGATCGTGATATCATGAGCGACTGCCGCATGTCTCATCTGATGAGGCCTATGGAGTGAAGGAAGCATTCGCCGGTTTTCCATATATTAAGGGATAGATTTCTAATGCATTTGTAAGATGCATGTGTTTTATTTCAACGCAAATATTATAAATTCAAGGGAAAAGCTGCTCGAAAGTTAAAGGAAAGGACGACAACCAGTTTGAAGGAGTAGGATCTCTGATGAGAAAGATCAACAGTGCCCGCCATCCCGTGATGGTGAATCGAATGATTGCGATATCATGGGAAACTACCACATGGCATTCCTTCGTAGCGTATGACATGGTGGGCCCCTTACTGTCATGTTGGCAATTATGTCAACTTGTTTTGAAGATGACCGTTGATGATTTGATCAAACTGGAGGATCAACGACTCAAATTTAAATATGTATCAAATATGGTTGGAGTTGTTTGTGCAGCCCACGAGTGAGCTTTAATGGTGGATGAGACATCTACTGGAAAAATTTGATCGATATAAAATCAATTTACTTGTCTCATTTGTATCACAAGGCATCCAAGTATTTCATGAAAACAGTTTCAGAGCCAAAGGTGAAATTGCGAGCAACTGCAACCATAATTTGGAGTTTGTGCAAAAAGAGCCGTAAGTTTATTTTTCCTGTTTCCATTTCATTCTGCACCTAAATTTGGGAAGGGGGGTTTGCTATTCTTGTCATTGAGCTCATTGAAATATTTTGTTAGGGCCATAGTTTAATCATAAATTGTGAGGAATTGCAGTATTTTTACTCTATAATTTCCTATCTCTGCTTAGTCATAGCCACTTGAAGTGTAACATTGTAACAAAGTCCCAGTCTGTCTAAGATGGTGCCACCCAAGCAACACTCTAGACACATTGAATATTTGAAAATAAACTTGTACAATGATTTCTTGGATCAATTTTTGTTATCAACAATGATAGAAGGAAAGGTGTAGTGTTGATGCGAGGGAAAATCCTAGGGGAGGGTTTGGTTTGTAATAGTTACAACATTGCTGATGCTAGAGTCCCACTCACCGGCTTAGAGATGTTCAGATTATGGTATGGATAGAGGAATTTGCCTCACCATTTCTCAAATGGATGGATGTATGACATGGGTAAGCTGGTTGTGCCAAATGTGTTCCCTGATGTGGAATTACTTAGGGCAGTGGCCATGAGATATGACCCTATCACACGGGTAATTAGAGATAATGATGGAGGGGTGCTATTAGAAATTAATAGAGATGTTATCCAATAGACTTTTGATTTGAGTGAGTCAAGTGATGACTTGGTTCCTATTAATCTTGAGGAAATGAAACAAGAGTATGCAAAACTGAAATCTCTTTTTAGGGTTAAGCTGCTTCCACCCCATTTGGTTAAGGAAGGATGTTCACAATTTCATATCAGCCCTAGTGATTAGGAACCTTTAAGATTGATTTGTTTTGCAAAACCCTTCCTCGCTACTTTCTATTCATTATGTCAGATTTGGGTTTTAATCCTGGTGCAGTAATACCTATTACATACATGTTCAGTGGGGTGCAAATACAACACCATAACTTCTCTGTGACATATGACTTTGGTTCTTTCTTAGCTAAAAGAATTCATGAATGACTGTCAAATCTGCAGAAAGGTGATACTGGTACTCAATTATTTTATTATTCTATGTTGATGCATATGTTTCTATTTAGGAATGCTGATTTCTTTACTGAGAAGATGAGCTTTAGGCAATCAGTTGATGGAGAAAGATTTCCAGTACAAATATGGGCTGTAGATTTATCCTATAATAAGGAAAGCACCAGTTATGTGCAATTTGATAATTGTTTTGCTTCTAGATTAAGGGCTAGATTGATGGTAAATGTACCTAGAATCCTTGAGGAAGTACATAATTTCATCAGGCCAAAGGAGAGGAAGCCAAAATTGAGGGTTTTACATTACTGGGGTGACATTATCCTGTACCCAATCAACACTGTCTTGAGAATATATGGATTTCAGGGAGCCCCTCACATACTGCCATATAATGTGCCACCAAGAATAAGGTTTGTAGAAGTCATGTGGAAAATGATAGGCCGCCTAGATTGAAAAATTATCCTTACAATACAAATTAGAAAGATGGAAAGCCAATCTTTCCTAGCCAAAAGCCTAAGATTGATCAACATTCACCAAACCCCTTATAGAAAAATTCAATGAATATGGTAGTAGACCAACCATGGTGTGAAATGTGTCAACATCCTCATGATCAAAATTACTACGGGGTTGCTCAATTGATTGTTGCTGAGAAAACTGAGGAGGACGCTCATGAGTAGACATCAGAGTGTGAGCAAGATGATGTAAATGTTTGTATGGCTAGATCACACATTGGTGAAGCAAAATGCTCCTCTGACGGTGAAGTATAGGAAGCTAATCTAGATAATCAGAGATAGAGAAATGAGATGTACCATCAATAGGTCTTTTTTTATGAGGAAGATGATTTTGATCATAATGCTTGCAATATGAAGTAGGCTAAAGATTCAATGTATTTAAGGAGATTGTCAAAAGAGGAAATTGCAAGGTTGACTAAAGAAATGGCTGCCCAAATGAGAGGTTCACTCCAATTGAGAAGTAGAACTATTGGTGGTGAACAAGGTAAACCTACTGGCTTATTTATCAAAGAGCAAAAGGATAAAAAAAAAGGGTCTTAAGATTGACAAAAAAAGGGATACTGTAAAAGTCAAAGAAGTTAAGGGTGATAAGATTTGGGCAAAAAGAAATGACACCTCAAAGCTTCAAGAAGGTGTAATTGCACCAGTGGTGAAGAAAGAGGTGATTGCAAAGGTGGCTGAACCTGCTGTAGAGGATGACAAGAAAAATGAGCTAGGAGGATGTAATTGGCCAGAAAGAAAGGAAAATGATGAAGGTATGATGTTTAATTTTCCTAAATATACAGCTATGGATATGTTTCATGTTCTTTCTCAGGTTAAAGTAACTATACCTTTATTAGAAATGATGAGAATAGATGAAGACAAAGAAAAGGCAATAACTCTAATCACATATGTTGTTGGTAATAAGGCTAAACATGGAAGTGGTAAAGAAGTGAAAGATAAAGAGAAAGAAAAGGAAGTGGAGGGAATAGTGTCACAAATTCTCCCTGTGTATTTAGGCAATTCTATTAACATGTGCCTCAAAAACATAAACCCATTTTTCTTGAGTGTGGATATAAATGGGAAAACTCTAAGAAACTGTATGATAGATTCAGGGGCCTCAAATAATGTTATGCCAGTAAAAATAATGAAGGAAATGGGCTTGACAGTAGATACTACTCAAGGAAAATGTTATGCTATGGATTCAAGAAAAGTTCCAGTTATTGAAATTATTAGAGCATTGCCTTATAAGTTGACTCAGTACCCTAACAAGGATTTAGTCATGACTGTCTTAGTTGCAGACATCCCATTGCACTTTGGGATGCTTTTTTCAAGGAAATGGAGTGCATTAATGGGGGGTAACATGCAATGTGATTTTTCATTTGCTACTTTCTCTATTGATGGTAAGGATGTCAAAATTGAAAGAGAGTCAAAAGTACCTCATATGATTGATCATGGTCCAGTTGAGAATATGACATGTTTCATTGACAGTGGTATAGATGAATTTAGGGTTGAGGAATTCCCTAATAGTTGTGATAAATCTATTGCATTGATTGATACTTAAATAAAACAATTGTTAGAATCTAATGATTTGTGGACTATGTATTTTGACGGTGCATGTTCAAAAGAAGGGTCTGGTACAAGTGTTTTGTTATGATCACCAAGTGGAAAGATATTCAGATTCTCTTTCACTCTATTATTTGAATGCACAAATAATGTGGTGGAGTATGAAGCCTTGTTATTAGGGTTGAGATTGGCTGAAAAACATGGTATCAAAAAACTCAAAGCAATTGGGGATTCTGAACTTGTGGTCTCTCAAGTTAGATTCAAATATGTATCAAAGAGCAAGAGGTTAAAATAGTATAGGAATGCTATTTGGGATTAACTGGAGAACTTTGATGCATTTGGTATAGGGTGGATGGAGAGAGGTAAAAAAAAAGTGGCAGACTTATTAGCTAACATTTCATTAAAACCAAATGATATGACTTATGCTGGAATTTCAAAGGTTGAGGTGCAAACTAGGCCATCTATCCTTGATAATATTAAAAATTGGCAAATTTTTCATAATGATGAAGATATATTAATTTTTTTGAATTGTGTGGGAGAATATGAAAATCGGGAAATTGACTTTGGAGCTTTTGTTGAAAATATTGATGGTAAGGATACTATATTCGTAAATGAAGTCATTCAGTTAAAGAAAAACACAATTCCCAAGGGTCTATTTGTATTAGAAAGAGTGTTTGACAATCAAGACAAGACGAAGGCTAATCATACTGTGTCCCATCATGACGACCTGGAGGAGATAAATCTTGGAATAGAGGCATCCCCAAAGAAAGTGTATATTGGAAAGAAAATGTCACCAAAGGTGAGAAAGATGTTAATTGACTTATTAAGGAAGTTTAGGCATGTGTTTACATGGTCTTATGATGACCTTAAGGCATATAGGAAGGATCTTTTTCAACATGAGATTCCTTTACATGATGATGCTAAGCCATTCAGAAAAAAGCAAAGGCCTATTAATCTCACTTTGGCCCCCAAAATGAAAGAAGAATTAATGAAACTAAGGGATGCAGGGATCATCAAGCTAATCAGACATTCATCTTGGGTATCAAACTTGGTACTGGTAAGAAAGAAGAATGGAGACATCAGGTTGTGTGTAGATTTCAGAAATCTAAATATGTCTTCATTAAAAGACAATTATCCATTACCTAATATGGAAGCTATGTTGCAACGAGTGATAGGCTGTGAGTTAATGTCTATGATGGATGGTTTCTCTGGATATGATCAACTCATGGTCAAAGAGTTTGAACAGTTTAATATAACTTTCACTACACCGTGGGGAACATATCTTTATGTAAGAATGTCATTTGGTCTAACAAATGCAGGGGCTACTTTTCAAAGAGCCATGGATGTGGCATTTTTAGATTTCATTAAATTATTTTTGGTAATTTATCAGGATGACCTGAAAGCATATTCTAAAAAGGAAGAGGATCATTGTGAGCATATGGAGAAAGTATTCATTAGAGCCTTGGAGTATGACATTTCTTTGAATCCAAAGAAATGTGTGTTTGGAGTACTAGAAGGAAAACTATTGGGACATATAGTTTCCAAGGATGGAGTAAAAATTGATCCAGATAGAGTTATTGCGATTGATAAAGTGCCACAACCTCAAACTGTCAAAGGAATCCAATATTTCTTTGGGAAAATACTTTTCTTGAGGAGGTTTGTGATGAATTTTACTGAGATAGTTCACCCTATTTCCAAAATGCTCAAGAAAGGAGTTAGGGTTGAATGGGATGAGGAACCTATGCAGGCCTTCCAGGCCATTAAACAAGCAATAAAGGAGGCTCCTGTGTTAAGAACTCGTGATTTCTCCAAGCCTTTGCAAATTTTCTCATTTGCTTCCTTCCACACAATTGTAGCTGTGTTGTTTCAAAAGAACGCAGAAGGTTTTGAACAACCTATAACCTTTTTTAACAAATCTTTACAGGTCGCAGAACTTAAATATGATATAAATGAAAAATAGGCATATGCATTGGTAAAAACAATGAAGGATTTTAGACCTTATGTGATGGGAGCTATTGTAATTGCTTAAGTGCCTAGTGCTATTGTTAAGGACATTTTCACATAGCAAGAGGTGTCCAGGAGAAGGTGTAGATGGATAAATAGGATTCAAGAATTCAATATAGAGGTTCAGATTACTAAATTGGTAAGAGGACAAGGATTGGCCAAACTCATGTCCCAAAGTAATTTGGAAGAAAATCAGATAAATTTGCTAGAAGAGGAGAATAGATCACATCTATGTGATATGGAGCACTCAGAATGGTATAGAGATGTGATATATTACTTGCAAAAAATGAAATGTCCTGATAACTTGAGTGAAAATGAGAAAAGGACATTGAAATTACATGCTATCAAATATGTTATTGTAAATGGAAAGCTCTAGTGGAGAAATGGAGAGGTTGTCATGCTGAAGTGTGTTGATCAAGATCAAGCAAAACAACTTCTGAGTGGAATGCATAGTGGAGTTTGTGGAGGACATTATATGGCTAAAACAACTGCACATAAGATGATGAGGGCTTGATTTTGGTGGCCTTCAGTTTTTAAGGATGCACACCATATAGTGAGGACATGCGATGCTTGTTAATGTTTCTCTGGTAAGTTAAAGTTTTCTAGCAACTTGCCTTTAAAACCAGTTATAGTACAAGCCCCATTCCAACAATGGGGTATTGATTTTGTAGGGGAGATAGTATGTAAATCTAGTGGAGGTCATTCTTGGATATTGGTGGCCACTGATTATTTCACCAAGTGGGTGGAAGCAATTCCAACAAAGAAAGCCACTAGTAAAGTGGTAATTGATTTCCTGATGAGCAATATATTGACTAGATTTGGATGTCCAAAAAGGATTGTGTTAGACAATGCAATGTGCTTTAGATCTGAAGAATACACAAAATCTTGTGAAAAGCATGGCATCTAGATTTCTTATTCATCACCATACCACCCACAGGGGAATGGACAAGCAGAGTCAAGTAATAAAAGCTTGATGAAGATTATTAAAAGAATCTTGGATCAAAATAAAAGGGCTTGGGATTCTAAGCTGAGATTAGCAGTTTGGGCAGATAGGGTAACTGTGAAGAAGGCAATAGGTTATGCCCCATTTGACTTGGTTTATGGGATAAATGCCAGGTTACCCCAAAACAACTTAATGGAAATGTATAAGTTTGTCCAGATATATGATAATGAAATTGATGATGAAATGCAATTAAGAGTGGAAGCTCTTATAGAATTGGATGAAGCCAGGAGGGAAGCATAAAAGAAAAATGCTAAGTTGCAGTTGCAAGTAAAGAACTTATATGATAAGAGAGCAACCGTAAGGAGTTTCAAAAATGGAGATCTGGTCTTAATGTGGAATGCCAAACTGGAAGATAAAGGGAAACATGGGAAATTTGATGCAATTTGGTTGGGACCATTCCTGATTAATGATAAGTGGGGTGAAGATTCGTACTTCCTTCAAGAGATGATAGGAGATATTCTTGAACTGCCAGTTCATGGAAAGTTCTTGAAGTTATACTTTACTTGAAGTTTTATTTTCCATGAACAATAGTTTAGGTTTGTGTATTTTGTATATGTCTTGTATATAGGTCAAGTTGTTTTGTCCGAACAATTCCTTTTTGGTTGTCTCTACCTCTTGTTCTGCTATTCCTAAGATTTTGAATTCTTGCTTCATTCCTATGGAATGAATGTCCCCAACTGGAGCCAGTGATGGAGCTTTCAAATTTTTCTCCTTGTTTGTCACTCATGACCTCCCTTATGTCGCTGGTCTTTCTTGGTGTTGAAAATTTTGAAGGGCTATGGTTTTAGCCTTGTCTTCATCTTAAACCCTAGTGTTTGTTTTCTACACTGGTTGAGGTTCTATTTGGACGTTACCTTTTTGAAGGGTTTTAAAATGACTTGTGCCCCATCGTTCCATCTAGATGTTGGCCCCTTCGATTTCTAATTTTTGCAACCTTCCATAAGTTTTTATTTTTTCCTAAGTCTAGGCTGACCCCGTGCTTTGTCTTTTTAAAACAATTTATGTTGTTGTTTTCCATCTTCCTAGTGGTGTCCCCTTGCCTTTTAATAAATGTATTATTTTGTAGAACGTTGAATTTAGTGCTATTGTTGATCCATTTGATGCAAATACCAACGATGCCTACTATCCCGCGATCAGGATATATGGGATCGTGATATCACAGGCGGGTGCCACGTGCCCTTCCTAAAGGATGAAATTTGTATGACCATTGATGTGCTGTCTTTTCAAGATCGACGGTTCCTGTAATCCTACGATCAAGAATTATGGGATTGTGATATCATGGGCAACTGTCGCGTGTCTCATTCGATCAGGCCTAAGGAGTGAAGGAAGCATTCGCCGGTTTTCCATATATTAAGGGACGGATTACTAATGCGTTCGTAAGATGCACATGTTTTATTTCAACACAGATGTTATAACTTCAAGGGAAAAGATGCTCGATAGTTAAATGAAAGGACGACAACCAGTTTGAAGGAGCGGGATCTCTGATGAGAAAGATCAACGGTGCCCGCCATCCCGCGATGGTGGATCGAAGGATTGCGATATCAAAGGAAACTGCCACATGGAATTCCTTCATGACGTATGACATGGTGGGCCCCTTACTGCCGTGTTGGCGATTATGTCAGCCTGTTTTGAAGATGGTCATCGATGATTTGATCAAACTAGAGGATCAACAACTCAAATTTAAATATTTATCAAATATGGTTGGAGCCGTTTGTGCAGCCCGCAAGTGAGCTTTAATGGCAGATGAGACATCTGTTGGAAAAATTTGATCAACATAAAATAAATTTACTTGTCTAATTTGTATCACAAGGCATCCAAGTATTTTGTGAAAATAGTTTCAGAGTCAAAGGTGAAATTGCGAGCAGCTGTAGCCATAATTTGGAGTTTGTGAGAAAAGAGCCGTAAGTTTATTTTTTCTGTTTCCCTTTCATTCTGCACCTAAATTTGGGAAGGGGGGTTTGCTATTCTTGTCACTGAGCTCATCAAAATATTTTGTTAGGGCCATAGTTTAATCATAAATTGTGAGGAATTGCAGTATTTTTACTCTATAATTTCCTATCTCTACTTAGTCATAGCCACTTGAAGTGTAACATTGTAGCAAAGCCCTAGTCTGTCTAAGATGGTGCCACCCAAGTAGCACTCTGGACACATTGAATATTTGAAAAGAAACTTGTACGATGATTTCCTGGATCAATTTCTGTTATCAACAAATGATAGAAGGAAAGGTGTAGTGTTGATGCGAGGGAAAATCCTAGGGGAGGGTTTGGTGTGTAATAGTTACAACATTGCTAATGCTAGGGTTCCACTCACCGGTTTAGAGATGTTCAGATTATGGTATGGAAAGAGGAATTTGCCTCACCATTTCTCAAATGGATGGATGTATGACATGGGTAAGCTGGTTGTACCAAATGTGTTCCTTGATGTGGAATTACTTAGGGTAGTGGCCATGAGATATGACCCTATCACATGGGTAATTAGAGATAATGATGGAGGTGTGCTATTAGAAATTAACAGAGATGTTATCCAATAGAATTTTGATTTGAGTGAGCCGAGTGATGAATTGGTTCCTATTAATCTTGAGGAAATGAAATAGGTGTATGCAAAACTGAAATATCTTTTTAGGGTTAAGTTGCTTCCACTCCATCTGGTTAAGGCAGGAGGTTCACAATTTTATATCAGCCCTAGTGATCAGGAACCTTTCAGATTGAATTGTTTTGCAAAACCCTTCCTAGCTACTTTCTATTCATTATGTCAGATTTTGGGTTTTAATCTTGGTGCAGTAATGCCTATTGCATACATGTTCATGGGGGTGCAAATACAACACCCTAACTTCTATGTGACATATGAATTTACTTCTTTCTTAGCTAAAAGAATTCATGAAAGGCTTTCAAAGCTGCATAAAGGTGATACTGGTACTCAATTATTTTGGTATTCTATGCTGATGCATATGTTTCTATTTAGGAATGCTGAATTTTTGTTGAGAAGATGAGCTTTAGGCAATTAGTTGATGGAGAAAGATTGCTAATACAGATATGGGCTGAAGGTTTATCATGTAATAAGGAAAGCACCAGTTATGTGCAATTTGATAATTTTTTTGCTTCTAGATTAATGGCTAGATTGGTGGTAAATGTACCTAGGATCCCTGAGGAAGTACATAATTTCCTCAGGCCAAAGGAGAGGAAGCTAAAATTGAGGGTTTTACATAACTGGGGTGACATTATCCCGTACCCAATCAACACTGTCTTGAGAATATATGGATTTCAGGGAGCCCCTCACATACTACCATACAATGTGCCACCAAGAATAGGGTTTTTAGAAGTCATGTGGAAAATGGGTTGTATTCATGAAGATAACTTTACTGGAAAGGGGAAGGGAACATTATTCCCTGATTATATAGTAGTTTCTCACTTTACATTTTCAAAGGGAGGCTGGACACATTTTGATAAATTCTTTGTTGATTACCATTTGAGATTTGGTCCAAGGTGACAACATGATCCTAAAGGTTTCTTTGCTCCTTTTAGACAAAGAATAAAAGGTGGAAAGTTTGCAAATGAGTTCAATTTCCCTGAGGACTTGATCAGAAATGAATTTGATTTAAATAAGAAAGAATTGAACAAGGAGAAATGGATAGCTTATAGTAAGCTACTGGATATTGTGCATGAAATGGATCCGAACTATGATCCACTGATGGAATTCACTCCATACCATAAGAAAATTTATTTTCTAATGAAAAACATCAAGGAGATTATGGACACCTTGACAACCAAAAAGATAAATTTAAGGCTAAGTCTAGGTATGCAAGGACAAAGTGATAGGCCAATTGAAACAAGGTCAGTATATCAACCTACAGAAAGGCGACCTATCTATAGGAGGAAAAGGGATAGTAGTAGTGATGAGGAAGAAGTAGAAAAAAAGGGGAAGTAAATAATGAAGGTGCCTCCACAACCAGGTCTAAAATTCAAACTACCTAGGGCAGTCAAGATCATTGAATTACAATCTTCACTAGAGTGCAGTCCCCCATCACCACCATCTGAGCCACACCCTAAGAGGCAAAGAACTAATCACACACTTGAGGATCTGATAGATGAAATTATTGTTACTAATCAGGACATGCAGGTTGGTATGCCTTCCCCTCCTAGGTTAGCTGAGTTGGTTCTATCTGATTTGGACATGAATAGTAAAAGTGTGCAAGATGCAAGAATGGAAGCTTGCAAGGAGTTCTTAGATGACAATGCATTTGTAAAGACTCCTGTATTATTGCAATTGGCATGGAGAATAAAATTTGAAAAGTATCAAAATAAATGCAAGGAGAGAAGAGAACTAAGGCATGAGAAGTCAAATTAGGAAAATGATGAAGAAGTAAAAGCTAAACTAATGGAAGAGTTCAAGAACATCACTCCTAAAGAAGGAAGACAACTAGTGAGTCAGGCTGGTGTTTTGATATTGCCTGAATGAGACATCACAGATGCAGTGGCTTTTAATTCCATTATGAATTCCAAGAATCCTTTTCAAGATTCTAAAGAAGAAGTTAAGGCAACATTGCAAAACTTTGCCTTCAGTGAGGACTATGAGACCTTGGAAATTTGGGCATTGGCTCCACAAGGGAGATAACTAAATATTGCTGATATTAATCCAAATTTCAAAGGAGGATTAATAATAAAGAGGGCTTCAAAGACTTCAACCACTGAGGCCACTAATTTAACTATGAATGTGGTCAAGTTGGCCCAAAAAAATGCTGAAAGGGAGGATGCTGAAAGAAAGAACCTAGTGGAGAAGTATAACATTTTAATTGAAGAATATAGTAAAATGCAACAGAGGAATGTTGAGCTACAAACTAAAGCGGAAAGGTTCAAGTATAGACATATTGGGGAAACATCTAGTGCTTCAAGAACCAACACATTACCTCCCACCGCAGGGTCAATGCCTTCTACTTCTCCAAATGTTTCCACACCTGTGTCTCCCATTCAAACTCCTGCTCTCACCCCTCTAGAAAAAATTGGTGAAGAAAGAGAGTGCTCTTTTGATCTAACAAAGAGGCAGCTCATACAAAAAATCGATGAATTACATACATCATTAAGGGTAAAAGAGGAGGGTTTTCTTTCAAAGGAAAATGAAATTGTTACTACTATTTTGGAGCACTTGAATGAAAGGGTAGATAATAAATTTCCCTCTATACATTCTTTGTATTCTTTTCTTTTGGAAGCAATAAAAAATATTGATAGGGATTAGGAGATAGTGATTCCAATAATTGAAAATTGGATCCCTAGGGAAAATGATATGGATATCATGAATAAAGCCTCAGGGTTTGATATAAATAACATGCCCCAATCATTGAAGCCTACTCATATATTAGTAAAATCATTGCAAGGTTTTCAGACCTTACCAGATGATTTAAGTAGGAAGATTAGGGAGTTGGTGAAGAATTTCAATGATTGGGGTAACACACTGTTACCTAATATAATTGATGAGTAGGGGGAAATCAGAACACTCCAACAATGGCAGGATCAAGCAAGTAATGTCATCAATAATCAAATTAAATTAATTTGTGATGACTCAGATTATGGTTTGTTGGTAAATTGTATGGATAATATTATTGGTACTGGCTCACTTTTGGAGTCTTTTGAAAGAGATGCTAATCAGGTAGCGGTAAAGTATATGCCTTATAGTACAAAGGTAAATGAGGTTATCAAGTTTGACTTTCCAAATAATGAAGAATACCAGAGGTGGGTAGCTAAGTATTTGAATAATGATGAGTAAAAAGAGTGGGTTACTGACAGGTGGCAAATCAGATGCTGCGGTTACAACATTTCCAGTTTTGTGTTGATGACTTTCTTGGTGTGGGTTTCACATGGTTTTTGGTTATTGCATCAACCTTCCTCTGCCGACATAATGAACAAGAATATTCTCTAGGATGATTGTTGTTGTAATGATTTTTGGAATATCATCAGGTGCCCCAATCGGCTGATGACATGTGTACTTTCTGGCCCGAAGCTTGTTTGCCGCTTGATTTTCTATAAGAAGGATTTCAAGGCCAGAAGTACGGGCTAGCAAGTTAGAGAATTTTGATTGAGTCTAGGTGAAGTTGTAGAGTAGATTGTAAAATCATATGTTTCTAGAGAGAAATGCAATTGAGAGTTCCGAGTCATTCTGTAATAGGTTTTGAGTTCATGAGGATTTAATGTTACATAACAATCCTACCATTTGAATTGAAATGATAAATTCAAGCTCATGTCTCTCCATTGTATGCACATATCTGAACTTTGAATAAAATAACTAAGGGTTGTTTCTTCATCTCACTGTTGTGGTGTGTATGATTCTATTGTAGCTATTAATTCAAGGAATTAGTTAAAATGCTTCAATTGGATTATAGGTAGATATGTTCTGTATAAGGATTTGATAAGTAGTAATACATACTGATGAAATTGTAATGCAATATTGTTAGGGACCTTATATGTCATGTATTTCATCTGTTATAAACCTTTAAATGCTTATAAATTTGACTCCCCAATGGATATATGGCACTGATCTAGGTTGCCTTCATTCGTGTGATTTAGTATTAGTGTGTGTTTTCCTGGAGCTTGCTACAAATTGCAAATCAATGACTATTTTATATATTATGGATTGTGTTGTAGTCATCTCATGCTCCATATAGTTGATATTGTTAAAGAATAGCCGATTCTATTCAATATTATCTTATTGTGTTGAGATATTAAGTGGGATTATCTGTTATTATTTATGTTGTTTATGATAATGGTGCAGAGGTTGTAAACACATTAAGGGATTCCCCTCCCGAGTCTTGTAGAGCCCGAAGTGTAGGAGGTTATTTTAAAGTCCTCATCAATTGGTCTAGGTCCTTCGAGCTTCCCTCTATTGGAATTGGCAATTCCATAGGTAGATTAGAAGACCAACCTAGTTAACAACATAAAAATTAACCAACAGAGTGGAGTGGATTATATTGATGCAATAAATTGTTTCTAATTAATACAAGTTTAATGTATCTTTGGTGGTGGATTTTCTTTTGAAATATTTTCTTCCTATATATTTAGTATTATATGTTATTGATTTTAATTTTTGACATATGTGTTTCTCTATGTTATATTTTAGATTAGATGACAAATACATATTAATCTAATTATTTTTAATAATTATTTTTCCTATTTTCTTATTCTTTTTATATTTTGGCTTATTTTGTTTTGCAGTGAGAGGTGTGATAGGCCTTCTACTTGTAAACATTTTTCCACCACATATCTAAATATATTGCATACTCAATATATGTAATGGTATTTTGCCTATTGTAGTTGAATATCAATGAGCTTAGAGAAGGATTATTAAGCACATGTGTTTATTTTATATTATGATCTTTATTATTATTTATAGTTCTTTGCTTGTAATGGTTGGATATAACTTTTTTACTCAATGAGGAACCAATTATTAGAAAACTTGGTGTTTCATACCCATTAAAATCATTCACTAGTAGTATATGAAGTAGAAGTAGATTGGTACACTATTATTTATGATTCAATATTATAATTAAGGATAAATATTAAGTAAAGTAATTTGCCACATTATCAGCGAATCATTTACAACATGTTTATGCTTTTCTAATGTTAAAGGGTATGAAAATAAATTATTTGAAGGGATTACATCATTTCTATTGTTTATAGATGCATGCGTAGAGTAAATTCAAATCATTTATAGAGAGGTTTCCATTTAAAATTAGTGATAGTTATTGGGGTTAAGTTTACATTAAGGTATGGTTATTATGGGTTTTATTTTATTTAAGTGCCTATTCAAGAATACCTTTAGGAATAGTCTCTTTCGTTTAAGTTGAGCCCAAAGTGTAGGAGATATTACCACTCTTATATGTTAACCTTTAACAATATTGAGTCTATTAATGAGCCTTTATTCACCTTCTTGAAAAAAATTACATAGTCTTGAAAGTGGAGAAAAGCTCTAGGATTCGGAAGAGTGATTTTGGGACCTAATATAACATTTTTTTAATCTACAATTCATTATAATATAATTTAAATTCTATTATTCACACATACATGTGATCATATGTGATCAAAAAATTATGGTGTAGCATGTTGGAAGCCCATTGCAACATACTATAATCCATTCATGACTCTGGATCAATAAATATCTTACTATCTTTCTTCAAATTTCATTGTGTTTATTCATTATATTGTATGATTGGATAATCCTTCATTAGATCCTTTATCGATAACTAATTGATATATACTCATAAAATTTTGGAATGATATGGTTGAATGTTACTTCACCAATGAGAAATTATTGTATACTCATAAACATTTATGTAACTATATTGTACATATAAATATTCAACTTCTCAAATTGGAGATTAGAGGCATAATCTAGGAGATATAGAAGTTTAAGAAAACCAATTAGATGTCACTCCTTTCTAGGACCATGGGAATCCTCATTCTCAACCTTGTGTTATAATTGGCTATGATTGCCAAGATCTTGAGGCCAAATGGAAAACAAAAAGAGAGAATATCTAAATATGATAAGAATAAACCGTATTCTTATCAATTATGATTCAATGGATATGAAAAATGTAGTAGAAACTCCTTGGTTATATAGCCAAGGTAAGATACAAGATGTCATAGGATTATGACAAGTGTCTTAATCACATGACATGAGACAACTTATCACTACTACCTAGGTTCACATGTGTTACAAGTCAAAAGATAAGATAACAACTAATCACAACTAACACATTCTAGAAAGATTCCTAGGACCTAAGTAAACTTAACATGTAAATAAGTCCCCTAGTAATGAATTAACTAGGTACAAGACTTTACTTACAAAAACACCCCCTTAAGTGAAACTTAGGGAGTAGTAGATTATTATGAAAATGACACAAAGATGCAAGAATGGGTCCCGACTACTAGGCCATGTTAGGTACCCATGTACATATGTAAAAGAAATCTCTCACAAACATAGAAAAGGAGAAAACTCAGTGGGACAAAAATCCTCCCCAAAAGAGAGATGAAAATACAAAAAGAAATGATCTCAGTGAAGAATGAGAAGGCCAAAACCCCATGTGAGGAAAAATACCCCCCATAAGAGAGAAGAAGAAGGGAGACAAGGAAACCCCCCCTCAATGTTCAATCTCCTACAATGATGGTAGAAGCTTGACATTGAATGTTGAAGATGATCCAATATTTCCGCACAAAATTCCTCCCCTTAGGAAGCAATAAAACCAAGAATGTATGTAGGATGTTAGAAATATGGATGATGTAGGATATCTTTGAAGAATGCTCAAGTGTCTCCATGTTGATGTCAAAAGCTAATGCACTCCAAACAGGTGTTCTAGGCCACACTGCTGGAGATGTCAATCTAGAATCTAGTAGAGATGAATGTAGAACATGAACCAAAGACAATAATATCCCCTCTAAAGACAAAGAAGCCTCCTCCAAATTTTTTCCATAAGGATCTACAGTCTTGTCAAACTGTGAAGAATGATCATTTTAGAGAATGAACAAGAGAGTCAAGGTGTTCCCTCTCAACAACTAAAGAAGGATCATCTCCATCAAAGAGAAGATGAATGTAATTAGTGATGTCTCCCAAATATTCAATATGAAACACCACAAACAAGTCTGAAATACCTGTCAAGAAGCCATCCAAAGTAGCCAAATCTGAAAGACAATGAATATCCCACTGCATTGAATTAGAAGAAGCTATATTTGTAGCAACACAATCATCATAAAATGCAATAGTAGATGAGGATGTGATCTCAATAGGAGGAAAGCACAATTAAATAAGTCACCTAGTAATGAATTAACTAGGTACAAGACTTTATTTACACCAACACCTTGCTATCTAAATCCATCCATGTATCCTATCCATTTTTGCACTGAATAAAAGTATCACTTATTTTCTATATATTTTATGCATACAAATGTTTATTGGTTAATTGTGTTTTTATTTTTCCTTTTCTTATTTTATAATTTTCTATTCCACTACAATAGGATTTTCCTCTAGATTGTAGAAGTTGAAAAACCAACTTCACAGTCCCCAAAAATCACTTGTAAGCAATCACCTATCACATGCAACATATATTCAGAACAAAAAGGGGAGATGTTTTGTAAACCCTCAGAGCCAATATGTGCAAGCAAAAACTAGAATAATGATTATTGAAAGTAAATTGTTTTAAAAATAATACAAAAGCCTTCAAAAAGGAAATCATGCACAACCCTAATCTTATCTTGAGAAAAAAGACAACTCAACAAGATAAGGATAAGAATTAACCTAGGAAATAAAATATGCTTAAGTAAACTTATACTAAAGTGTAATTAAATAATTAATTACACAAATACCCCCCCATAAGTGCAACTTAGGGAGAAGCAAATTATTATTCAAAGATGAGTCCCAACAACAAGGCCTGATCAGGTACTCATTTACAAATGCAATGCAAACTAAATCAAACAGGATAAAGGAGGAAACCACATGGAACAAAACTCCTCCCCAAAATAGAATGCAAACTAACTAAGTGATGAAAGATGGAGGAATCCATAAGACCCCCCAAGGACACCATCCATCACAAATATACATGAAAGAACCCCCCTAGAAGAGAGGAAGAAATAGACCACAGATCCCCCCCAGAATGAAGTAGCTCCAAAAGAACTGAAGAAACTGCATCTCTTGAAAGAAGTGAGAGGGAAGAGGCCGTTGATCATCCATTTCTAGAGGCTACTCTTGAGTCTTCTCCTACTTTGAATTGTTCATTGATTGAGGTCACACCCATTTCTGTGGAGACATCTTGGGCTACACCTACTTCACCTTCAGAGATTGCTTATTGAAACAAATATTCAAAACAAACAGGAGAGACCTATCACATGCAACATATATTTAGAACAAAAAGGAGAGGTGTTCTGTAAACCCTCATAGCCAATATGTGCAAGCAAAAACCTGAATAATGATTATTGAAAGTAAATTGTTTTACAAATAATACAAAAGACTTCAAAAAGGAAATCATGCACAACCCTAATCTTATCTTGAGCAAAAAGATAGCTCAACAAGATAAGGATAAGAATTAACCTAGGAAATAAAATATGCCTAAGTAAAATTATGCTAAAGTGTAATTAAATAATTAATTAAACCAACATAGATCACCTAGGATTTGGGTCAAGAAGAACTTCTAGAAAATATCTAATGAAAATAGTTGTTATTAATTCAATTTTTAACAAGAATAGTGGAATAGAACATGAACCTAAAAACAAACCATTCTACCACCACAACTAGTTTATAGTATTTTTATGTGATGTGAATGTAGGTTTTTCCTAACTAGATTAAAGGGATAGGAGTATGTTGAAATGTCACATCTTGTTCTTTGATCAAGTTGACTATGTCATTTAACTAACTATAAGTTAAATACTTTGGTATGTGTTTCAAATCAATGTGATCAAAACTATGGTTGTGGATCTTTATACTATGTTTATTATTCTTTATTATGTCAACATAAAGAAAATATCAATTAGAAATTGATTGGAAAAAATATATATTTGAATGATTTATACTATTTTATGATACAATGATTAATGAACTAACCACCTTGTTTATTGAATGAGGTGGATGTAGAAAAGTAGATTTTCCCCCTCTCAAATGAGGAGGGAGAGTATCACTGGAGAGAGGGAAGAAAATTTTGGAGAATGGACAATGCATCATGACTATGACAACTCACACATGCAAACAATGCCATATCTTATTAGATATATAGTATTGATATTTATCTTAAGTTGTAAGAGTGAATGCATTTTGCATCATAACATCATATTGGTTTTCCATTTTGGTTGTTCACTATCATTTTTTATGATTGAATTGGTAGTTGATATTGACTTCTCATCTTGCTATTTTCTTGTTATTATGTCCTAAGTTTGATAGGACTTTGTCTCAAGAAGAGTGCATAATTATTCATTTATGATAAATGTTAAAATATACATGTGTATAAATATAATAATAGATATAAGTGGTAAAAATTTGTAATAGATCCTGAAATATGTTTGTGTGTCTATTTGTGTGTGTGTGTGTATGTATGTATATTCATACATGTATATACATCAAGCTATGATTACTTGTAAAGAATAAATGTATGCATATAAATATGTATCTTTACATATATGTATATTTAATTATGATATATATACATATTGTAAGTGTGGAAAAAGTAAACTAAATACAATTAAATACACCTCTTAATGAAACATTGTATCAAGATTAAACATGAATTAAACTAATTTAAAATAGAGAAAAGCTTGAAAATGTCTCATTGTCTCCTATCTCCAAAGATTTATGAGTCACGAGAACGCTCTCAGATTTGATAAAGTACTATGACTATTAAAATGTCTATTTAGATAATGAAATGATGCTAAATTCTATGATGTGATGATTTCTAATGATTCTTAGATGATATGGAGCTACCGTAAGCTATCCTGACATGAAACCTGCTAAATGGAAGCTACAGTAAAAACTAATGATGCTATCGTGATTCTAAATCTACTGATGCTATGATAATATGCTAAATGATAATTGATGTTAATGATGATGTTAATGCTTAAGATGCTTGAGTGCTAAATCCTCCAGAGTAAGTTTGCATAAAAGATGATAATTCTCCGGATGCTTTTCATGCTTTAGAAAGTTGTATATATAGATTTCCGACAATAGTTTTGCATAGGGGTAACACAATAGAGGTTGAGGTTCAATCTAGAGATTTGAATGGTAAGAGATGAGAAGGTGGAGCTGATTATGGGGATTGTTCCTCCCCATGAAAACACCAAGAAAGATGAGAGGAAATATTTGAGGAAGAAGATGAGAGGAAATATTTGAGGAAGAAGATTGAGAGGATTGCTTGCAGGTTTGTCCCTGAGGCTTTTCCCATAAATGCCAGTTAAATTAATTAGATTTGAAAAATCTAATTTTATTGGTGAGTGAATAGAGGGATTTGATTTATGACCTTATTTAAATATTTTTTATTTATTTAAATTAGCAAAAAGGGAGATAAATAATTTAATTAAATAAACTATAGAATTTTGTTTATTAAATTAAATAGAAGAAGTATGATAATTAAACAATAAAGTATAAAGCTTTATTTATTTAATTAAGATTGAATATGGTGCAATAATTAAATAATGCCAACTATAAAGTTGTTTATTTAATTAAAACTGAAGAAATAGGAGAATTTAGAATGTGAACTATTTAAATAAATATTTATTTTATTTAATAGTAGATGAATTTGAATATGATATTTAAATAAGATGAAAATAAATGAATCAAGATTGAAGAATTATGATGAACTATTTAAATAAATATTTCCTATTTATTTAATAGTAGAGGATTTTAAGGATTAATTAATTAAATAAGTCGTATTTAATTAATCAGATTTCTCTAGACCATTTTGAGGTGTATACATTTTGCCCCTCTTTGAAATGATGTGTTTATGCATTGCTTCAAAGAAAAATTTGTGCTGCTGCTACTGGTATCGACGAAAAAAATTTAGTGTGCCCCAGAAATGATTTTCAGGGGATTGATGGATATATGCCCCCTTGGGAGATAAATTAATGAATTTTTGACTTTTTTGATTTTTTCATATTTTTATGATTTTATGATGATTTGATGTAGATTCAATGAAGATTTGATAATGAAATAATTTATTTCTTGATAATTGATGTAGAAAGTGGCCTTGGATGAATTTCAATTAATCTCCCTTTTTAAAAATTAAATCAATCCCTAAAAATCCCTTTGTTAAATAACCTATAAAAGGTTAAAAATGTCCTTTTCAACTTCATTTGTACATTGTGACTTTTGAAAATTTGGTGAGAGATTTTTGTGCCACTTAGAGCAAGATGCTGATTCCATATCACACCCACCATTTCAAGCGTGTATGATGACATCAGCGACCAACCGCATTCAGACCTCCGGTATGACTATTTTTTGTCTTGGTTTTCATGCATTTTCCTCATTTTTTTGTGTATTTTCGGTTTTTTTTATTTTTACTTCATTTTAGCACTTTTAAAATCCATTGTAGCGCTTTTAAGTCCCGTTGTAGTGCTTTTAAGTTCTGTTGTAGCACATTTATAATTTTAGCACATTAATAGGTTAGATTAGAGCTTTGCAAAGTTTAGCGCTTAGGATAACTGTTGTAGCACTTATGTAAGATACATTAGCACTTTCAGAACTTTAGCACTTAGGTTCGATTTTGTTGTGCTTAGGCTTCCTATTTTAGCGCGTTCAACATTTTAGTGCTTTGACCCAAAGTGTTAGCGCTTTGACCGAATAGAATGGTGCTTTTGATAAAATCACACTTTGTCCGTTTGTAATAGTGCTTTTGTCTGATGAAATGGTGCATGTCATTTTTTTAGCGCTTTGAATGCTTT
The DNA here is from genome assembly GCA_007258455.2 of Sequoia sempervirens. Lineage (NCBI taxonomy): Eukaryota > Viridiplantae > Streptophyta > Pinopsida > Cupressales > Cupressaceae > Sequoia > Sequoia sempervirens. The sequence goes on along the minus strand of VDFB02091717.1, from coordinate 150,814 downwards.
TTTTAGCGTATTCAAATCAAAGTGTTGTGATTTTTGTCAATTTGTTCTTGATTTTGTCAATTTCTGATCGTATTAGCTATTGGTTTGATATGATTGATTTGTCTGATCAAATACATGATTTTTTTACCTCATGATAGGCGAGGAATAATTATGATTGACATACCTCATGATAAGCAAGGTTGATTTGATGCACTGATGATTGACCTCATGATAGGTGACCAGTAATACCCTGAACGGAGGAGTTTCTTAGCTAGGATTAGCCTACTTGAATGGGTCCCATAAATACCTTCATGGACCTCTCGTAAGGATGTTTCAGATTTGTGGTGCTCCAAACACCAGAGAAGAGTACCATCTATACCTTGATGGTAAAGGATTTCAACGATTAATGTATGTCGCGCAGATTGGCAGATAAAGTTACGCTTTTGGTTTCTAGAGAGATTGAGAGGAAGAATGTTATCTTTGAGGTAAGTATAAATCTCTACATATTGTGAGGGTTGAGTGTTGGTTACTTGGAACATTTTCTATGAATTAGGATTATTGTATGCAGGATTAGATACTTGTTCAACCATAAAATTATATCGATCTTTCTTTTCTGGTAATTAAAAAAGGGAGGCAATTGTCGCCATGGCATCTGCAACATTTTTTTCTACCCTTGGTATTTTCTTGAACTTGATATCCATGAAGTACTTTTTAAGATTTCCTATCATTTTCTTATAAGGCATGAGCTTCTTGTCCTTTGTTTGATACTCATCATTTACTTGATAGATGACAAGTTGTGAGTCCCCATACACTTGCATTTTTGTGATTTTCCATTCAATAGCTATTTTGACACTGATAATCAATGCTTCACACTCAGCTATATTGTTTATACATGGAAAAATTAACCTATAGGATCTTGGAATGGTGTGTCCTTGAGGTGTGACAAATAGAATTCCCGCACCAGCTCCTCTTTGTGTATATGATCCATCAAAATAAAGCCTCCATTGTTGTGTTGTAATATTCAAGATGTCAGCATCTGGAAATTCAATGTTCATTGGATGATGATCTTGTAATGGGGCTTTAGCTAGTTGAACTACTATTACCTGTCCTTTGATGGCTCTCCTGTCGACATATTGTATGCCAAACTCACTTAAGATTATGACCCATTTTGCAAGTCTCCCTGTTAGAGCAACTTTACCGAGTAGGTATTTCAATGGGTCTATTTTTGCTATGAGCCTGAATGTATGAGTCAACATGTACTGTTACAACTGTTGGGTTGCAAATACCACTACCAAACAAGCCTTTTCTATGAATGCATAGTTTATTTCATATCCATTGAGAGTCCTGCTGATGTAGTAAATTACTTGTTATTTTCCTTTAGAATCCTCCTGTGCTAATAGAGCTCCTAAAGATATGTCTGTTGTTGCAATATATAGTAATAGTGATCTTTTTGCTATGGGTGGCATGAGTATTGGAGGTGACACCAAATACTACTTTATTTGACTAAAAGTTGTTTCACAGTTATGATCCCATTTGAATGAAACATTTTTATGAAGTAGATGATTAAATGGGTGACTCTTATCTGCCGGTTGGGAGATAAATCTCCTGATGGATTGTAACTTGCCTTGTAGGGACCATAATTGACTGATATTTTTAGGTGGTGGCATCTCCCTTATTGCTTTAACCTTATCTGGATCCACTTCAATACCTTTTTTTGACACTATGTAACCAATAAGTTTTGTTGATGTCACCCCAAAGACACATTTCTTCAGGTTCAACCTTACATTGAATTTTTTCAGTCTAGTGAAGATTTTATCAAGTATTCCTAGATGTCCTTCCCTAGTGTGTGATTTTGCTAAGATGTCATCCACATAATATTTCATGAAAGTATGCATCATGTTGTGGAAAATTGTGGTCATTGCCTGCTAATATGTCGCACCTGCATTTTTCAATCCAAAGGGCATGACATTCCAACAGAATGTACCCCAAGGGAAAGTGAATGCCATCTTTTCTTGATCTTCAGGTGTTATTTTTATTTGATAATATCCTAAGAAGCCATCCATTATAGATAACATGGCATGTCCTACTGTTAGATCAACAATTATGTCAATGTTGGGTAAAGGAAAATCATCCTTTGGGCATGCCTTGTTTAAATCCCTGAAATCCATGTATATTCTGATGCTATTATCAGTTTTGGATACTGGCACAATGTTTGAGATCCATTATGCATAATCTATGGACCTGATAAAACCTGCATCCAATAATTTTTTTAGCTCAGCTTTAACCATAAAGCCAATGTGGGGATGCGTCTTTCTCAATTTCTGTTTGATCGGTTTGATTCCCTTTGGTAGTGATTGTAATACCCCTCGTGTTGTTGTTTGGACTTGATATTTTCTGTGGTTTTGCTTGATACTTTGAGACTTTGATAGTTACCGTGTGTTGGTTGGTTTGGTTGATTGGATAGTTTAGACTGCTTGATGACTATGCTACTTTATATAATGACATGGATATTATGATATGACATTATGGTTACATTTGATTTGGTAATGTTTAATTTGATGCAGTATATTAGTAATTATTTTATGATGATATGATGTGATCAATATAGTTTAACAATGCTATTTTATACTTGTTCTTGTAGTTGTTATTATAGCTTTGGTGAGGGGACAGTGTAGCACCACTTGTTGCGAGTGTTATGCTATGCTACGATTCCTTCTCACAATGGGATGCATTTGATTATATATATACATGTGGTACACAATATTGTTTGTATGTAGGAATTGCAGGAACAAAGTCTTGATTCCACCTGCTTCGGCAGGATAGGGCAAGCATCAAATTAACCCAATGGGCATGAAGTTGAAACAAAGATGACAAGGAAGTCACCCCATCCCAAGTTTGTCAACCCATTATGTGTCTAGTGGTATTGTGCATCTTTGACCTTAGTCATTTTTACATTTTATGATAGTTGTTTTGTGTGAGTGTGTTTATGTTATTTATTTTACATTGGCGTTGTAGTATGATGTAATTTAAATAATTGAATGATTAAAATAAATGTTAATAATAGTTATTGGAATAGTTTTATTAAAATATAAAAAGTATTAAATTATAAGTCATGTAATTTATTAAGGATAAATAAATTGAAAGGTATAAATTAAATTATTTAAATTGGTATTTAGATAATTTAATGAAAATAGCATGTTGAGGATAATTAATGGAATAAAATAATTAAATAAGTTAAATTGGGACCAATGAATGTTGAGATTTTTGGGCAGAAAAGCTGGTGAAGAAATAGAAAATTTCTATTCATTTTGTTTTTTTTTAAGTTTTTGAAAATAGAAGAGGTTATCATTTTATTTAATAGAAAAAAATGAGAAGTTTGGATTGATGAGAAATTTAACAGAAGCTTAAAAAAAAAATGAAGTTCTGTAATAATTTTCATCCTTTCTTATTTTCTCTGTAAAAATTGTTTCCCATTCATTGTTCTAGGAAAGAGGATCTTCTAAATAAAAGATATAGATTAAAAAATTGATCAAAAGAAACTAGTGGAGAAGTTCTGAAGAAGGAAAGGGGAGCTCTTCAAAAAGGCTGGTTGGAATCAAAGAAAAGCTTCATCACTTCTCTACAAGCACAGGACTCCAGTTTCCTTTATTGATCTTCTATTGCTTGTTAAATTGAAAATAGCAAATATATACATATTGTTTTGCAAAATAAAATCATTTGAAGATTATAGAATGATCGTGTAGCAATAAATGAAAGAAATTTATCATTTGTGTATCTAGAAATGTTCTGGATTTCATGATTTTGTTTATAAGGAAAAATGATTTCCTCTCTGAAATAGATGGATTTATATATATACATACATACATATATATATATATATACTTGAGGATATATATCTACATATATAGATTATATATATATATAATAAATATATTTACTGATTTCTTTTGAAATATGTTCTTGGTAATATATATATATATATATATATATGAATATATTCAATTTATTTCAAAAAAAATTGTGGGGTGAATCTCATTGTATTTTTCGATAGCGGCGAGTTAAATGTCGTATGCTGGGTAGGGGTCCGCCTTGGCTGTACACCCTCCCCAGCCATGTGTTTTGTTTGGGTTGCGACACAGCCAAAAGACTACCACAATAGTCCTTTCGACTACGTGCGCGCGACCACGCCTGTACATGGGGTTTCCCCTGTTTAATGCAAATGTTATTCTTTATTCATATATATATATATACATGTATGTATGTATATAAATGTATGTATATGCTTATGTAACTTTGTCTGTAACAAAATTTTTCCTAGAATTTTTGGTTGATAAAAAAAAGGGCATAATACTTATATTTATATATTTTATTGCATATATATATAATATAAATAGATAGATATAATGATTTGTTTTGGATTGTGAAATTATAAAATATGAATGTAAGTTATTAATGGAATAAGGGAAAAACTTTATAACGGAGTATTATCAAAATGTTTATTTTAAAATTATTTCATCAAAAATGGATTTAGTTATCATTATGATTGGAATTTATTCACGGAAATTGGAAAAATCACATATACCAGAATTATTATTATGTTTTATTTCAAATTATTTTATTGAAAGTGGGAATTTAATCTTATTAATTAATTGTGACTAATAGAATGAATTGTTCAATCTATGACTTTGTTTCGTTATAGCTATGGGTGTAAATTATTATGTCTTTTTATCTTGTAATTCAGCTTTGGCTTTTTCGATGTGGGAACCCAGTTTGTTTTAGGAACCCGCTTAGGGATATTGTGAACCTCAGGCTTCTAGAGGCTTGAGTTTATTGTTAGTCGATGTTTCTCTTGTTATGTGCTCTTAATGTGACAAGCATTTTTGGTATCATTGTTTGAAAGGGTTGTACGGGACTTTGTTGAGACTTCGATTATGTGCTTTTATCGAGATGGGTAATGCCTCACATATTTTTCTATTGAGACTAATGTTCATTTTATGTGGTACAACCCTTGGTTTTGTATATGTTTTGGGGTCTCTAGGGAGAGTGGCTCTTCGTGGGGGTTGGCACCTCAAAAGGAGGAAGGGCCAGGATAACCCACATAAGAGTTAGATTAAAAAGTGAAAACCTAATAAAATAATTTAGGGGGATGCGTAGTAATAACATAATAAGATAATATTGGATACCTCGTCTATCCATTAGGGCTTTCACAGACTAATGGTAGACTGAGAAGGCCGTGGTTGGAAAGGTCGTTACCTCATCCTCATGAGAGGTTAATGGCTCTGTACGAGTCACCCTATGGGGTCGGTGCCTCCAGTAGGAGGAAGGGCCAGGATAACCATAGATGGGGGTAGACACCTCAAGCAGCCTAGTTCAGCCAGTGCTTGGAGGAAGGGCATATGATAACCCATGTAGGACTATGTGATGACCCTCTCCACTAGTTGCCCTTATGCTTTGCTTTCTTACTTGCCTTTGGAAGTGGATTATGATTGTTTCCTTTGATTTATTATGATGTGTTTAATGGTCTTGTGTTATTGTGATTGGTTCTTAGTTGCTATTCATTTATGATCTATATTTTCTCATGTTATTGCCATTGGAGTTACTGTTACTATGTTACTGTTATTGGAGTCTAGTCTTGTTGGCATCCTTGGTCGTGGTCATTTCCTTGTCACCTCTGAGCACGGGGTGGGTGTTTTTTTAAAACCCACATGGTCAGGTGGAACATGCTCCACACCCGTTGGGTTCCCCATCAACATTCATCTGCACCGTATCTTTCAAATGGAGCTTGTACCAGATATTCATCATGTATTTCAGATATTCTTTGTATGATGTAACTATCCCACATGTATGGGATATTTGATGTAACTCATGTATATGAACATGTAATGTATTAATATATGATTTAATGGAAATGTACCATTGTAAACATTCATGATTTATGAGATTTATTATGGTTTGCATCATGTGATGTATTTATATTTATGCTTATGTATGTATGGATTTTATCTCTTGCAAATGGTTAATATAATATCTATGATGGATGTATGTTAGTTAATTTATTTGGCTTTATGTATCTTTCGTTATGGGTTGGTTTTATTCGATGTGACCTCGCATGCCCCAAAGGACCTAGATGTTTAGGATGTTATTGTGTAATGTAATAATGTATAATGGTTCTTTATATGTTTACTTTGTGTTATTTAAAAAAAAAGTGTATGCATAGTAGTTGTCCTTTGGGGTTTGCATGATGGGCATTACAGTTATAGATGATGCATTAGGAGTTGTGGATCTAATCCTGGCATGTTAGAATAAGACCATACAAAATTTATGTGTTGTTTCTTAAAGAATCTGGTGAATGTAGGCTTCTCTTGTTCTATCATGGATGCTGCTAGATGTAAAATATTTTCCTTTTTAGTTGTTCCTAGATTTATAGACTGTGTCGGCTCTACCAATACCAATAATCTGTCATGGTAATGCTCTAGGAGAGTGTCAAATCTTCCATCCTTTAGTGCCTCATAAAGGTTTTCACTGTTGGATAAATTCTTTATTTTTCTCTTTTCAAAGTCTAATGCTGCCTCAGAGAGGTTTTCACCATTAGATTTATTTTTCTTGTTATTATTTTTGCAACTAAAATATTTGGTACCCTCATGTTGTAAAGCATCAATATGAGTGTTATGAATAGTACTTGTATTGGTTTTGTCACTGAAAAGATAATTTATGACGACATCATCATTTGAAAAGACTGGTATAAGAATAGGTTCGGTGGGTTCCCAGTCAATAAGTTTAGGGTGCATTAAAGGTAACAAGTCATTCGATTGAATAAGGTCAATTGTTGTAAGTGTCATGATAGAGCTCTAGGTGGTCAAAGTTATTGGTAGGAAGTTCAAGGTCTATGATAGTACTCACCTCCAAGTCTTCTAACTCACTCAATGTTTGATTGTCCTTGCTTGAGTCATCAATATTTGTTGATCCTATAACAAATGTTCTATTTCCTAAACTTTGTCCCTCCTCTCGTAAGGGTATATATACTTGGATAACATCAATCTCTTTGTCAGTATAGGATGTAGAAAATAGATGATCCCATTCATATTCGTGGGAGTCTATGTCAGAGCCATCTCTCATTTGTAGTATCCTTTCTACTGCTTTTTGGGTTTCTTCCTCTTTTTGTTCAGTTATGTAGCCTAATCATGTTTTGTCTTTAGGCTGTAATTGTAGAGGTTGAATGGGTTCAATAATACCATCCTTTCTCTTGCCAATTGGTCCTTGACCTTCATAGCCCATTTTCTCTAAAATGGCCTTCCCTTTTCCATATTGATCTGTTTTGATGTTGACATTCGCTGATGTTGATGCTTCCTCATATTTGTATAGCCAATTAAGAATGGCTTTATCTTCTGACTCATCTTTGAGTGTACCTACTTTTATAAATCTTACATTTAGAGTTGTGATGGGTTGTGATGAACTTGGAGTATTTAATATGGGCTTTCCATATGTTTTTGGTGACGGTAGCAACTGTGATAGGCACAAAGATTGCTCAAGAGAATATTCTCCTAAGCCATTTTCCTTTATCTGGACCTTGTTTGAAAGTTGTGATAATTCGTTCATAGGACCTTCGGTGTTTGATATAGTCGTGTCTGTAAATTTTTTTTCTTTCTCTAGATTCTTCTTCTCAACCCATTTAGATATGAAATTAGGTTGGTGGTCAATAGTGGATGAAGTGGAAGTGTTGAATTCTCTATTATGATGTGCCAAAGTATCTTGAGTTGCTTTTAACATGTTGCAAGTCTGTGGATTATTGTTGTCAGCTGATATGGTGACCTCCTATTCATTTACTGGGAATTTCAGACATTGATGGTATGTTGAAGGTACTGCTTGCATTTCATGGATCCATGGATGACCCAATAGTATGTTGTATGTTAGATCCTTGTCTAACACTTGGAAAACAATATTTTTGACAATCGGCTCTAATTGAATTGGAAGTATAATAAGCCCTTTGGAAGACCTTTCCTCTTCATCATATACCTTTATTGTTATTTTTCTCCTGGCGTCAATGGCATTGTCAGAATAGCCTAGTGCACGAATTAGTTTCAAGGTACAAATATTTAAACTAGCTCCTCCATCTATTAGAAAATGCTTGACATGGTGTTTATGGATCAAAACTTCTATATGAAAGGCTGCATTGTGGGGTTGATTTAAAGATACATCATCTTGTTCCGAGAAAGAAAAATAATGAGGTGTGGTGAGATGTCCCACCAAGGCTTGGAATTGACAAACACCCAAATTATTAGGGACCGTTGTAGCTATGAGAGCATGTTCTAAAACTTCTTTGTGTGGTGATGAAATTTTGAGAAGTTCTAGAATGGATATTTGTGCAGGTATCTTTTGAAATTGGTCCGCGATATTGTATTGATGCAATGGGGGAGTATTGTTTTTGGAGGAGATTCCTTTCAGTATTACTTTGGACTGCCCCCTTGGCATTATATTGACTTGTGGATGGTCTTGTGTTTCTCTGATTTTTAGGAAATTGATTTGATTATGAAATGTGTTTGTGCTTGGCATTATGTTTAGGGATTCAATGTCATTGATGTTTGTGTCATCTCTTTGATTATCAATGCCATTTTTCTCTACCTCAGAAAGGAAAAGAATGGTGGTGTCATAGACATAGTTTATAATTTTTCCCTTGCCACTATAAGAAGACTCTCCTTTTTCATAGTTGGGAAATGGATTGGTAAATGCAGTGTGATCATTGTTTATCTGATGCCCTTCGAAAAACACCTTCTTGGCTTTGATCAAGTCTTGTATTAGGTGTTTTAGTTTCATACAATCATTTGTTTTATGTCCTTTATTCTTATGGAAATTAGAATAATTTGCATTGTTCCACCAGAATGGTTTTACCTTTGGCTCCCAATTTCAAGCTTCTGGTAAAGTAATAAGTCTATTTGCAATGAGTTCTCTCATTGTTGATTCCAACGTTTTTCCTAATGGGGTGAATTTCTATCGATTGGGTTGTCTTTGGTATGACCGTCAAGATTCTCCATTGTTGGTGTTATTGTTTTGAGTAGTGTTCTAATTGTTGTTTGGTTTTCATTTTGATTTGTTTTGACAATTGATGCTGTCAAATTGAATACTGGTTTTATATTGTCAGTTGTAGGTTCATTGCTTCAAGTATTTCTATTTTTCTGCCAAAATTTTGGCTTGTCATTGTTTCCATTGTGATCTACGTTGTTGGATGTTTCATTGTAGTACTTAATCACTCCTCGTTTGACTAGGGCTTCTTCAATTTTGAGCCCATTCTCAATTAATTTTTCGAATGTTGGGGGACATTAAAATTTGAGTCTATAACTCATTTGATCATTTAAGTTGTCTATAAATAATTCAATCTTCTCCTCTTTAGGTATAGATCGAGGATATCTAGTGAACAACTTTATCCATCGTTGTAAGAATGATAAGAATGTATCACCATTTTTCTGTTTCAGGTTATATAGATTCTTTATGGTTACATCATGTGTTATGTTGAACGAGAATTGAGAAATGAATTTGTTGACCAGTTCTTCGAAGGATCTAATCCCTGGTTGTAATATTGAGAACCACTCCATACAATGGGCCCCCAAACTCCTAGGAAATAATCTCATGAGGTATGTATCTTCTTGTGCAAACTTGAGGCTCATTATTCTGAATTCTTGTACATGGTCAATCAGGTTTGATTTTCCATTGTATTTTTCGTATTTAGGAAACTCACAATGCCTTGGGAAGGGTATCATATCCACAGATGGATGAAAAGGGTAAGAACAAATTTCTTTAATAATTTTTTTTTGTGGTTCTCGTTTGCATGTTTTGAATCTATTGTTGTAGGGTTTACATTTGAGCTGTCAAAGCAACCACTTGATCTGTATCTTGGGTGTGGTTTGGTTCTATTTCATTGGTTCTAGGTGTTTCCTTCAACTGATTGATGTCAAAATCTTTTAGAAGTTTGGCACCTAACTCTGCTAACATCAAGAGGTATTTCTCCATGTCTTGTTCTAAGACCTTTTCCATATATTTATGAAAATTTGGGTCTTGTTGGGCGTGTTTTATATCCTCTTGTGTTATTTCGTTGTTTTCATGTTGTTCGTATTGAAAAAAATGGTTTTCTTTAGTCATGTTTAGATTTTTCAGTTTCCTTCTCTCTAAGTTTTTGTCTTTGCAACCTTGTTAAGATTGACATACAAGTTTTTGGTTTTTTCACTAAACTTAGATCTTCTATGTGGATTTAGTGTCAATTTGATTTTAATGAAGCCCAATAGAATGATGTATTCTATTGACGAGGCTAAGTTAAAATTCCTTATTACTGAGTTTTGTTTCGTTATGGTAGGATGTCAAAATCTCGATGAGGAAACTTGACTCAATAATGTAGGTTTTGTTTTGATAATTGGACACTTTGTATTTTGGAAGATCTGGTTTTTTTGTTTGAAAACAATTTAACTTCTAAGAACTTACTTTGTTATAGGTTTTTAGGACATTGTCTGATCTGTGAAATGTTTTTGACAGGTAAAATCCTATGTTTCTGATGTCAATATGTCTGATAGTTGTTTCAGAAGATTCTCTATTTTTTTTGTTTTATGGAAGCCCTAATATAGATGGCAGGAATGCTAAAACATAATGTAGAAGCGCTAGATTTTTTGGTAAAAGCACTGTAAAATAGAGTAGAAGCACTAAGATAGAGTGCATAAGCACTAAAAGACTGACTGGTAATTGACACTAGTATGTTTGATAATGATAGAGCACTATAAAATTAATCAGAAGCACCAAAACAGACACCATAAGCACTATTTTTGACCGTGTAAGTGCTAAAAGATGGCTCAAAAGCACTAGAACGGTCTGTAGAAGTGCTATGACACTGTAATTTTCTGACAAAGTTTGGTTTGTTGTTGACAAAAGCACTGTAAGATTGCTCAAAAGCACTAAAATAGATGGTGGAAGCGCTATATTTTCTGTTTAATTCCAAGCAGGGGGTGGCAATATGGGTCTCTCATCTGCTATGTCTGATTTCTCTTCTTCTTCATCTAAGACTATGGATGTTGTGAGGAATTGATGGGGTGTTTCATTCTTTTCAAAAATGAATGTTCTCAAATTACCGATAATGTCAGTTTGAGTGCCTTCAATGTGTACATTACCGGGCTAGAAAATTGGTGTAGTTAGCCCTAGTTGTTGAATGGGAGCTGTAGGTTAGAAAATGGTCATAAGGTATGTTGTATTATGGTTTCAATACCTTATTGTAATGACATTCATTACCTATTTCCAGATAGGAGGTAGTAACATGGGTCTTCCTACTGCTATGTTTGTCTTTTCTTCTTCTTTGTTTAGATAAATGGATGCTATAAGAAACTGATGGGGTGTTTTGTTTTCCTCAAAAATAAATTCCCTCAAGCTACTAATAATGTCAGTTTTGCCATTTTCAAGATGTATAAGGCTTGGTTGTTGAATGGGAGATGTAGGTTACTAAACGGTCATATGGTGGTAACTCCTTGATTTTGGATGTCAACCTAAGGTTTCCAAAGACTTGTCTATTGTAAGAACTGATCAGGTTTGGTGGAGTATTCTATGGCGGGTTGTGAAATGGAGGATTGACAAATACGTTGACTATGGTTAGATTCTTGTGAAAGAGGGCTTCTCTGAATGTAGGCTTGTGAATTCAAAGGTTCTACATCATAATCATCAGTGTAACCCCTATTGAAATCGTGAAACCTATGGAGGAATGTTCTACGATGAAGCAAAGTCTTCCTATTCTGATACAAGAAATGTCTTCTTTGCAAAAGATGCTTGTAACTAGGTGGTGTCTTGGGTTTTCTAATTCTCTTGGCAAGAGATTTTCTGAAAAACTTAGTGGTTTTCCAATCTCTAATCATATATTCTCAGTTTTGATTTCATCTAATTTGTTTGTATTTTTCAGGGTGATATTTTATCTAAATTTTAATGATTTTGGAAATACACAACACTCAAATAAAGATAGTTGCTTTTAAGAGTTGTAATCTAAACAAATAGTGTATGTTCAAAAAAACCACACATGGTCCTATTTTCATTGGTTTGATAACAATAAAGCACTTCATACATACTCACTCTTAATAGCTAAAAGGTCATCGTTATACTCAACAACCCACATCTTAAAATTGTGTCGACTCACACAACCATGTCACCCCCTAGAGGGTGCCTGTGTTTTTTCATTTTTCAGGTGTGTACTCAAGGTTAGATTTCTCGATCCCTTGAGCAAACGGTTAGTGGAAATTATATGGTGAGTGTCTTGGGGTAAGATTCTTCCCTCCCCTTGCACTGCAAGTATTACAATGTTTGGTTATTAACTCGGCTAGATACTACACTAGGTTCTTAGAAAGGGTTTTTGTTCAGAGCAGAAATAATAGACTCCCTCAAGAGACGTCCCAACCTTTAGAACAAAGGTTTTAGGGATGGTTATCTTGCACACTCCCAACAAAAGTGGGTTTCCCCATATTTGCTTTAAATTTTATAGTGGGGTGGAAAAACCTGGCTTTGGTTTGAACCCACTTAGGTCATTCCCATAGGGTGAGTACTTTTTCCCACTACGATAGGCCTTCTAAAGGATGTAATAAAACTTGAAGAATGCATAAAAAGGATGAGTTTGGATTTTTGGATCACCTAGTTAAGGGGAGAGCATATGCCTATCAACCATGCAAACACATAAATCATTTGTTCTTTTAGAGCCCAAACAATTTTTTTTCAATCTATGTGAAGATGTTGCTTCACAAAAAGACATGGTGTTCATTTTTAAATCCCAAATTGAAAATTCTGGTGACTACCCTAGATTGATAATTTTTAGTCCAAATGAAAATGTGACTATCCTAGGATTGATTCATTTTTAAACCAACTAAAGAAGTGCCTATCCTAGATTGATTTTTTTAAACCAACTCAAGAAGTGCCTATCCTAGATTGATTCTTTTTAAAACAACTAAAGAAGTGCCTATCCTAGATTCATTCTTTTTAATCCAACTGAAGAAATGAAATTTACTGGTTGTGGATGTGTTAGATCCAAAAAATGAATTACATAGAACTACTACGACAGTGGTCAGAAGTGCTATAGAAACAACCATAAGCGCTATAGAAATAGCTAGAGGCACTATAGAAATAGCCCGAAGTGCTATAGGATTTTATAAATGCGCTAAAACAGATGCTGGATGTGAACTGTTGGCTTGTGTTGGAAGGTAAAGATCAAAGCACTAAAACAGTCCTTCAAAGTGCTATACTTTACTTTGGAAGTGCTAAAACAAGAAAATGCGCTATAGTTTGTCTCAAGAGTGCTATAGAATCTTTCGATCATGATAAAACAATTTATGCCAGATTCCCATATGAAAGATTTCTAGAATTTTTTTTTTTAAAAACATGGGGTTCGGCCCAACGGTGGGTTGCCAAAATGTAGATGTGGAAAAAGTAAACTAAATACAATTAAATACACCTCTTAGTGAAACATTGTATCTATAACACCTCTCTAATCTCAAACTTGTAAGGTAGCATTCTAATTTTGATTTGATATTTTAAAATTTTAAATGTTGTTATAATGAGATTAGACATTGATTATTATGGATGCGTATATCATGGTTAGTTATTATTTTGGATTACAAGCTTATATGTTTATATACTGTTATCATTGCTTTGTATGATTATGGATAGGAAATTGATGATGTCATAACACTCATATTCGAAAGGCTTACGATATCATGACTCCCTTCCTGATGATTGATGTTGCTTTGAACTATATGTATATGCACATGTACTTTGATGTGTAATTGGATGTGATGCAGGTACTGAGTATCAACTCTGCCTGGATCCACAGGCCTGAGCGTACTCATATTCCCCGATGGTGGTTACTGGAGGTGGTCATAGGCCAAATTTCCCCTACCCTAGCCCACTGTACCCTGTTAGGGCAGTGTTCCGTGTTGATGTCTTACCATCTAGTTACCTAACAGTAATGTACGGAGCACCTTGCAACCATATGTTTCGGTGCACCTTTCAATTGTATGTGGTTTACCAGTATATCTTGTTGAGGTATTTTGTCTTGGCTTTCGTTAATCTTTTATGTGGGTATATATATATATATATATATTTAATTTGGATTGTCGGTGTTTTGATGTGGTTCCATTGGCATCTTCACATATTTTTAAATATGGTATTTTATGGTGGTTAATGATTTGGGGATTTGAATTTTTATTTTCTTGAGATTTTAAATATTTTATTTAAATATTTACCAATCCTTTTGGAGGAGCCATGTGCATTTTAATGTTGCATTTTGTGATTTTAATTAATTGTTTTTGGGAGCTTTAATAGCTTGTAATAATAAGATGCCTTATTTTCATTTTTCATGAGGTGGATAAAATATAAAAAGGGAAGGGAGTTTATTTTGTAGGAGTTATGTTTTGGAGAAGAAAAATTCTATTTTTTTGGGGAAAGAGGAGAAAACCCCACAATTGGGGCAGCTAAGTTTGGGAAGGAACATGGAGATTTTCCTAGAAGAAAATTGTGGGTAGTGGATTTTGGAATCCAGTGCGCCATTTCCTCTTGGCTGCCATATTTTGGAACCCAACCATGCCTTCTCTTTAGAGTAATCTTTCTTTTCAATTTTGGGGCAACATTGATGTATTTCTTTTGTGGTTCTTGAATCCTTTTAATTTTTGGTGCTATTGAATGCAATTCAACTTGGGAATGGAAGCTTTGTATTTCCTTGTGGCAGAATTATTTCTCTGTTCTTTTTATGAATAATTTGGGGATGAATAATGCTTGTTTGGATTCAAATTTCTACCTTGTAGTTTTTCTTATGGTAGACTTTTGGTGCATTTATGTAAATCTAAAATGGGTCTTTGTCAAATTTGTTTTCTGGGCACTCTTATTTTAGTTCTCTTTTGCCCAAATTGTAAAAAAATGTGTTTTTCTCTTGTTGCTCATTATCCTCTTGATAAAAATGAATTTCAAGGGTGGATTCCATGTAGAAATGCCAAAATATCAATTGGGTCTTTGACATATTTTAATTCTGGGCACTTTCGTTTTTGCTCAAATTTGTGCCTTCTTGTTAAATGATGGTTTTTGATGTTGCTCTTTAACCATTTGATATAAATGTAAAATAAAGTAAGATTCCATTTAGAATCATCCATATTTCAAATGGTTTGTTGTCCGATTTTTAGTCCGGGCAACTTCATATTTTCATGTTTTCTTGCCTAACTTGGTAAAAGACGTTTTTTTAGAACAACAGTTCATTTTTTGTCCTAAAATAAAAAATTGAAGGTGGATTCCAACTTGAAATGCCAAAATATGAACTGGGCCGGGCTTATAAATTTCATCTGGGAACTTTGAATTTTTATGAAATTTTATGCCTCTTTTCCATGTGGAATTTCAACTGTTAAATGTGGCTTGTTACACCAATATTAGCTTGGCTATTTTAAATGGTTTCTTTGACTAAAAATTATGGATTTTCTTTATTGTTTCATATTTTCTTTCATATTCCTCGTTTGGTTAAACGAGAAGGTCTATCCATCTGTAGGGCGTTGAGTTATCCATCTGTAGAGCGTTGATACGGGCACGATTGAGTCTCCTCGTTTGTATGAGAGGTGTACCTAGTTCTGTGTGGTGCCATCCCTTTGAGGACACACGATGATATTCCATTCAGTCTATACTCTTGTCCCTCATACCTTAGTAGTCATGAGTAATACTCGACATATTCTTGTTTGAGCATATTCGTGTTGTGACATTGGCCTTAAGTATTGTATTCCATGTTGCTTTGTGTCTGATGTGAGTGTTGGCCATTTGTTACCCTTGCCTTTTTTTCTACTTGGGCCTTGTGACTACCTCTGAGCACGATGAGGTGGCCTCTTTTGAGTCCACATGGTAGGGAGGCATTGCCACCACCATTGGGGACCAATGTACAGGTTATTGGAGCACCGGTTGGAGTCATCCCCTCTTCTGTAATTATCTTATCATATGATGTATCTTATTCATAGGTATGCCTTTTTATTTATGTATATGGTACTTGCAGAGAGTGAAAATTTAATCATATAGATTAATGAAAAGAAGTGTGATGTTATATTTGGATTACGAGTTCTGATGTTGATATCAGACTTGCTGATATTATGACAATCATTATGGCTTTTTCTTCAATATTTTCCATGCAAAAATTAGAGTTTTGGTTGTATATTTCCTTCATGCTTTAGTTTGCTCAAGTTTTAGAGCAACACCTCCTTTTGTTAATGTTTTGTGTTGTGGCTACAAAAGTTCTGGAGCAACACCGCCTTTTATTAATGTTTTGTGTTGCAGCTACAAAAGTTCTGGAGCAACACTGCCTTTTGTTATCATTTTGTGTTGCTGCTGCAAAAGTTTTGGCGCATCGCAGCCTTCTGTTGCTGATCTGTGTCACTACTGCAAAGTTTCGAAGCAACAAGAAGTTCTGAAGCAACAGGAAGTTTCGAAGCACCAGCGCAGGAAGTTTTGAAGTAGTGATGTTAAAGTTCTGGAGCAGTGCTGCTAAAGTTCCAGAGCAGTGCAGAAAGTTCCTGAGTAGTGCTGCTAAAGTTCCAGAGTAGTGCAGAAAGTTCTGGAGCAGTGCAGAAAGTTCTAGAGCAGAAGTTCTGAAGCAATGCTACTAAAGTTCCAGAGAAAAGTTCCTGGAGCTATTATGTTTGCTTCTGTTTGGATTTTTCTCTAGAGGGTGGATTAGTCCTCTCTTTTGGGTTGTGTTCAGCCATGCTTGGCCATGTTTGTTGTCAGTATATTGTATTGTAAAGTACTTTTTGTGTAAGTTATTCTTTATGTTTTCAAAAAAAAATTATCTAGTCCTCTTTTGGCTCTTACCCTTTGGGGTTGCGTAGCGGGATGTTATAGTATCAAGATTAAACATGAATTAAACTAATTTAAAACAGAGAAAAGCTTGAAAGCGTCTCATTGTCTCCTATCTCCAAATATTTATGAGTAACAGGAAGACCCTCAGATTTGATAAAGTACTGTGACTATTAAAATGTCTATTCAGAGAACAAAATGATGCTAAATGTTGTAATGTGATGATTGCTAATGATTCCTAGATGATATGGAGCTACCATAAACTATCCTGACATGAAACCTGCTAAATGGAAGCTACAGTAAAAATTAATGATGCTACCGTGATTCTTAATCTACTAATAGTATGATGCTATGCTAATATGCTAAAAGATAATTGATGTTAATGATGATTCTAATGCTTAAGATGCTTGAGTGCTAAATCTCGCAAAGTAAGTTTGCATAAAAGATGATAATTCTTGGGATCCTTTTCATGCTTCAGAAAGCTGTATATATAGATTTTTGGCAGCATTTTTGAACAAGGGTAACACAATAGAGGCTGAGATTCAATCTGTAGATTTGAATGGTAAGAGATGAGAAGGTGAAGCTGATTATGGGGATTATTCCTCCCCATGAAAACACCAGGCAAGATGAGAGGAAAGATTCGAGGAAGAAGATTGAGAGGATTGCCTGTAGGTTTGTCCCTGAGGCTTTTCCCATGAATGCCAGTTAAATTAATTAGATTTGAAAAATCTAATTTTATTGGTGAGTGAATAGAGGGATTTGATTTATGCCCTTATTTAAATATTTTTGATTTATTTAAATTAGCAAAAAGGGAGATAAATAATTTAATTAAATAAACTATAGAAGTTTGTTTATTAAATTAAATAGAAGTATGATAATTAAACAATAAAGTATAAAGCTTTATTTATTTAATTAAGATTGAATATGGTGCAATAATTAAATAATGCCAACTATAAAGTTGTTTATTTAATTAAAACTGAAGAAATAGGAGAATTTAGAATTTGAACTATTTAAATAAATATTTAATTTATTTAATACTAGTAGATGAATTTGAATATGATATTTAAATAAAATTTGTTCATTTAAATAAGATGAAAATAATTGAATCAAGATTGAAGAATTATGATGAACTATTTAAATAAATATTTCCTATTTATTTAATAGTAGAGGATTTTAAGGATTAATTAATTAAGTCGTATTTAATTAATCAGATTTCTCCAGACCATTTTTAGGTGTATACACATATATATGTGGATATAATTATGATGATTATTGTCTTGTTTTAAAACAAAGTCTAGATTTAAAGCTCATAGAGCTACTTCAAGATCCACTGGGTGGAGAATGTAATGCATTTAATGGTATTAAAGAGCTAGTACTATAAAAGGATTATAGGGATATACCACAATGAATATTTGAGAACTAGACTTCATTTGCATTCAATGAGGAAGAGTGGGGAGTAAATGTTGAGTTCATGGAGATTAAAATGGAGAAATTCTAGGGGTACTAGGCATATATCAAAAATGAAGAAACAATGAAGATAGGAAAAAGGAAGATCAAGCTCTGTGTTTTATTTGACAGAAAGAATTGCTGACATGAATTGGTATGGTAAATACTATCTTTTCTACTACGGTTTTGCATGCAAGAGTTGTTCCTTAAAAATGTGCATTGTTTATAAAATATATATATTCAAGAGAATGGAAATATAGGACTCTCTCTTTGCATTCTTGCATGGAAACATATATGGGTTGATATGTAATTATGTTAGGGTTTTAATAATGATGAAAATTATGAGGAATTTTGTTGGTAATTTTTTTACATGGGTTTATGAGTAATTTGTATCTAAAGTGCATTAAATTGAAGGATTAGAAAATGTTTGGTTTTAGGGTTTTGTTGCATGAGTTATATATACTTTGGTATAAATTTAACCATTATAGATTTTTCAACATCATGCATTAGTATGTCTATCGTTTTATGGTTATTAGTATTTAAACTAAGGTAGGGTTCATTTTTCTCTTTCTATTACATAGAACCCTTGACCTTGTTTAATCTTTAAACTATTGTTATGAGCTATCCAATATTAAGATTGGTATCTTTTAGTCGAGTGGTATAATTTTCTCAACCTTTATTAGGTCTTTATTAATGGAAACCATTGTCATGTTAATTGTATTCAACATTTACTAGGTTTGTGTTAATGGGAACTAATGTCACATAAATTGTATTCACACTTTACTAGGTCTATGTTACTAACAACCATTACTATGGTATTCGAAATTACCGAGTTTGTGTTTATTTCGAATACAACAAATTCTACTTTTGATCTTGGTAGGTCTGTGGATTTTTTTATCACTACCAAATTATATTTGTGTTACACCCCAATGTTAATTTATTTAATTAATTTAAATACTCACACGATATTTAATCTATTCTATGATTATAATTTGTATGTTATTGTTTAACTAAGAATATGTTGCTTTAAGTTGAATGTAGGGAATTTTGAGCCCTCTAGAGAGGGAGAGAGAGTATCACTCAGGAGAGGATTTAGTATTTGGAATGTTTGATATTTCTATTTGAGTAGACACACATACTCACTCATTTAGGTTATTTGGAACGTTGTTAAGTTAGTTCAACTATTGAATCAGTAAAATCTTAAACCTAAGTTGATAGGCTAAGTTTCTTTAGGGAAAATAATGTCCTTATCATTATTGAACCTCTTTAACCATCAAATTAAAATTAATTGCAAATAACTATTATAAATAACTGAAACATAGATTTTTGGGACCCTATGGACTACTCTTGCACTTCTAGGGTTTTTCACCTAAAAGGAAAGAGATAGGGCCAAAAATGCTAATGATTCACTCAAATAATGATGTATGTAATGTTTTTAATGTAAATGAACATAACTAAATGCAATTGACTAATCTAAATGACTAAAAATGAATGTAAAAGTGAAATTACAATTATGTTTGAAAACACATTGTGATAAGCAAACAATGAAGAAAATGAATGAAATTTGTAGAACAGAAAGAGATGGGTCAAATCAGAGTGCACCTGGGAAAAGTATGATGAACCTGGAATGTCTTGGATTTTGGATGAGATCATTGATTTTTCATAGTGGGACTCATTCACCTAGGGTGGTGAATTAATCCTCCTCTTGGTGAAAAAGTGTCAGGGGCTGGTTTCTATCTGTCAGGATCCAGAATCTGACAAAATCCAAATTTCCAGTCCTAAGGTGGGACTCATTCACCATAGGTGGTGAATCATTCCTCTCCCAAATTTCTAAAAAATCAAGAGACAACTTTGCAACACTAGATCTGGAAATGTCTGCTTGTTGGGTTGTTGAAGTCAGTTCTGCAAAAATTGGACAAATAACTCTCTCTAAGCTTGAAATTGACTTAAGTTGACTTGAAGCACCTAGTTGACTTGGAAATAAATCTTCAACACCTAATAACCTATCAAATCTACATACAAAGGCTACAGAAAAACATGCAATAGGGGAAAAAATGATTAAGGGTTAGTGAATAAGGGTTTGTCTTGGTCAAACCCCACTTTTGGTAATTAAACCCTTGAAAAGATAATGAAATAAAAGAGAGATAAACTAATAACTTGCAAGTGCTATCAACTTACCTAACCCTTGATGATGCAAGTCTGAAGTAATGTCAATGGATGCTTCAAAGTGCTTGAATTGTTGATGTAAAATTCTTGAATGCTTGAGATTGCTTGAATATGATATGTGAATGTTGGAGGATGTAAAATGAGGTAAAAAGCACTTATTTATACAATTCTTGTGCCTTAGTATTCATTCATACCTAATCATAGGTCAAAATCAAGTGATTTTGAATAAAATCCTGGAGGGAAATTTAAAATATTTTGAATTTGGGGCCAAGGGGGACTCATTCGCCACCCATGGCGAATGGGTTTTGGCACTTAGGACTGAAAAACAAGTGTTGGGAAAAATGTTGTATTTAATGTCATTTGTTAGGATGGCATTAAAAATTACACTTAATTACAACTTATGAGGGCATAAAGAGACCAAATAAAGCATGATAAGGGTGTAAATAGTGAAAATATGCCTAGAAAAGTGTGAAATCTTGTTACAAGACTTTACAAAACTTCAAAATAGGACTTGTTTAGTGATGAAAAGGTGGTTTTTAGGTAAATTTCATTAAATAGTCTAGAAGAATGTAGAAATGTCTTACAACACTTTCACAAGGTGTCATTCTTTAGATTTTAGTACCTAAATAAGCATGTTCAAGCCATGTTACAACATAAAATTAGAGCAACATAGTTCTAACACCATGAAACAAGACCTAAAAGGCCATGAAAATGACAAGGGACCATTTTTCTATGACACTTTTAGCCCCCACTTTAGTGAGAGGATGAACTTGTTTCAAACTCACACTAAAGTAGCCACGGACATCAAGAGGAGGGTTCAAATGAACTTACGTTAGCAAGATGAAATGCAACAGTCAAGAGGGATGATCAATCCCCCAGGATGAAGATCCCATGGAAAACTAAACATAAGAATAAAGGAACACACAAGTGTTGAAAAGAATTGGATGAAGCTTCGATCATCAATCCAACTAGTTGTGGAAATAGATCTAGGCTAATTGTTTGAAAAGGAGAATGTGTACTCACTCTGGGGCCACAAAAATTTAGGCTATCCATGGGGTGAGAAGGTCCAAATGTATACTCACTCTGGGGCCATGAAACTAGTTTTCCGTGGGGTGAGAAAGCCCAAAAAGGTAAGATACATATGCTAGTTGGTATGCACTCACAAACACAAAGGTGGCTATGGGGAAAATTCATGTTGCTAGGTGGGCTTCCTGCTCAACCATGCCAAGGTTATACCTGTTGATAACTTTAACAAGGCGCCATAAGGAAACAAATGCTATGAAGAAAAATACAAAGTACCACAGTCATGAAAGTTATGTTATGCAAGGTGACAAAAATGTAAAAATGTAAAGTGCAAAAATGTAAAGGAAGTTCAAGGGAGTCTTGTTTAGTTCATGCAAGGTCAGTCACTTAGGGAATATTGTGTCTAATGTCTCCAAGAGAGGACCAATCAAAGAATAGTATATTCACAACTTAGGGGATCTAGCACGTGTCACATCAGGCCATCAAGAGGAATGTAATATGCTAAGATAGATCACACTTATGAAGGAAATCACACCCAATGTCATCCACAAAGTGATAAATGCATCACATAAATGACAAGGCTACACTAGGAACCAAGAATACAAATGAATTAATGGTAATGTATGCCCCCCAATTTAAAGGAATTGCGACACATCGATTTGTGAGCAATTACTTTAAAGTAGAGAAGAAAAGAAAATGCAAAAAGAAATCAAGACATGAGCCCCAACTTGGAAAGCCCTATGCCAAGTCATATGTTTCAAAGCTAGGTTGTGTCATGTCAAGGAAAAATGAGAAACAAAGAAAGGGAGTTGGCCCCCAGACAAGAAAGCACACCAAACACATAAGGGATCTATGGATTTGGGGTTAGTATGTTCATTACTGCAATTTTTTTATGAAAGAGATCGAAAGTATCATCATTCCCCAAAGCACAAAGAACATGAAGACTGACACAAAGAGAGCAAAAAAAATGTAAAGTCTATTTTGGGTCAACATGGAAGAGACATTGTGGTCCCAACGCTTTGCATTGTCCCCAAAAGGAAAACACAAGCGAAAAGAAAATAAAAAGGACAAGGTGAAAGAAAATGAAAAATATTTTGGGTCAACATGGAGACATTTCGGTCTCAATGCCTTGCATCATCCCCAGAAGGAAAACATAAGGAAAAGAAAACAAAAAGGAAAAGGTGAAAGAAAATAAAAGATTTTGGGTCAACATGAAGGAGACATTTCGGTCTCAATGCCTTGCATCATCCCCAAAAGGAAAACACAAGCCAAAATAAAATGAAAAGGAAAAGGTGAAAGAAAATGAAAAATCTTTTGGGTCAACATGAAGGAGACATTTTTGTCTCAATGCCTTGCATCATCCCCAAAAGGAAAACACAAGCGAAAACAAAACAAAAAGGAAAAGGCGAAAGGAAATGAAAAATATTTTGGGTCAACATGAAGGAGACATTTTGGACTCAATTCTTTACATCATTCCTAGAAGGAAAAGACAAAACAAAAGTGAAAACAACAATGCATGAAAAAGAGAAGAATATAGATACAAATAGAGGAAGTGTACAAAGAGAGGGAACATCAAACACACGATACGGGGGAACATGATACACACATAAAAATAAAAGGAAGAAAAAAAATACAAGTAATGCAAATGTAAGTCAACCATTAACTAAGTTATTCGTTTCTCAATCTTGAATGGATAAGCGGAAAAGGAATAACATAGTTAAGAGACAAAGGAAAATGCATTACAAGGACAAGGCTAACAATGGCTTGCGTCCCACAAAGGGTAAGGGAAAGAAAGAGCCAAGATGGGTGATGGGAAAGAAGCATACGATAGTGAGAATAGGGAATTCTACTTCTATGGCATGAGGAAGGGAATGTGATTGCTTTAAGGTATGACGGGGAAACAGGTGGTATTAGTGAAGTGATACTTATCCAGTATGTCCTTCAATGTCTGAAATTATTTTGTTTGATGACCAAGAATACAATGTTATTTGCAAAATGGTATGTTTGAGTCTTTAGGATGAATAACCAACCTATTCATAGGTGGTAAAAGTATCAGACCTTTGTTTAGAAGCAGTTGAATTCTCCTTTCACATTCGAGTGCAGGATGTGTAGGAAACTTGATTTTCTTCAATTTTTAAGGTCATTTTCATTTGGTAGATTCTCCTTGTTCATGAATAGAAGGAAGAGAAGGACCCATGGGGATCCTAACATCCTTATCATTAGAAGGAGATAGTGGTTTCTCATGTGGAAGAAGAATGTTTAAGTTAGGAGGAGCATTCAAGATCATTGTTCCAGCATCCAGAAGTCTCCTAGGTTGAAGAGGATGTCTCTCAGGATGAGAAGGATCTTGATATCCTAGTCTTGTTGTGTGGACTTTGGTTGATTTTTGTTCAAGAAATTGATGGATATCATGTTCATGTTTTGTGTCATAACCTTGTTTACTTAAGATAGTGAATCCTTTGCCATATGTTTCCTCAAGGTTGATAGGAATGCTTTTGACTTTGTGCTCATAGAATGGTTGGGAATGTGATTGGTGAGAGGAACTTGGTCCACTTGAGGGAGGAACCTTAGGTCCTATATTGACTTCATGATGTAAATATGCAAGTGATCAGGAGGTGCAATAGTGGGAAGGCCTTGTGGTTTCATGGATGGGTAAAAGGCTGCATTGGCTTCTAGGTTGTCAAGGAATCATTGTAGAACTTGTGCATGCTATCATCATCTTCTCCAATGATGTATAACTCATGAGGAGGACAATCATTAGGAGTTGTAGGAGCATGTTGGAGTTCAAGGTCATTAGGGTCACAACCAAAGGCACAGTTTGACATGTCTACCAATCACTTTAATGAATTCCAAAACTTATTGAAAGAAAATGCCATGATGTAAATAAACAAAGATACAAGAATTTATTAAAAACATAGATGTTGTAAATGAAAATAGAATGCAGGAACAAGAAATAGTGATGCAAAAAAATGCTAGAAGAATTTTAGAAATGCTGATAAAAAAGTGCAGAGGAACTGATTCGCCCTAGGTGGAAAATGAGTCCTAGTATGATTTTTTTTAGTGGTTTTCAAAAAAAATGAAGATGATTTAAATGGTTTATAGAATGAAATTACAGATGTAGAATGCAAATTTTTATTTTTTTGAATGAGATGTAATGTAAAAATGAAATCTAAATGAAGTTTTCACTAATGCAAAATGAAAATTCCTAGAACGCAATAACAAATCAATGTCCTAATTGAATGATAATGCAAATAGAAACTAAGATGAAATATGTGAATACAATAATAAATCTAGAGTGTTCAAAAGTTGGGTTCACCAAAATGAAACATAGATTTTTGGGACCTTATGGACTACTCTTGCACTTCTAGGGTTTTTCACCTAAAAGGAGAGAGATAGGGCAAAAAATGCTAATGATTCACTCAAAAAAGGATGTATGCAATGTTTTTTAATGTAAATGAACTTAAATAAATGCAATTGACTAATCTAAATGACTGAAAATGAATGTAAAAGTGAAACTAAAATTATGTTTGAAAACACATTATGATATGCAAATAATGAAGAAAATGAGTGAAATGTGCAAAACAGAAAGAGATGGGTCAAACTAGAGTGCACCTGGGAAAATTATGATGAACCTAGAATGTATTAGATGCTAGTTGAGATCACTAATTTTTCATAATGGGACTCATTCACCTAGGGTGGTGAATCAATCCTCCTCTTGTGAAAAAGTGTTGAGAGCTAGTTTTTGTCTATCAGGATCTAGAATCTGACAAATTTTAGATTTTCAGTCCTAAGGTGGGACTCATTCACCATAGGTGGTGAATCAGTCCTCTCCCAAATTTCTAAAAAATCAAGAGACAACTCTACAACACCAGATCTGGAAATTTCTGCTTGTCAGGTTGCCAAAGTCAATTATGCAAAAAATAGACAAATAACTCTCTCCAAGCTTGAAATTGACTTAAGTTGACTTGGAAATAAATCTTCAACACCTAATAAACTATCAAATATACATACAAAGGGCTACAAACAAACATGTAATAGGGGAAAAATGATTAAGGGTTAGTGAATAGGGGTTTGCCTTAGTCAAACTCCACTTTTGGTAATTAAAACCTTGAAAAGATAATGAAATAAAAGAGAAAGATAAACTAATAACATGCAAGTGATATCAACTTACCTAACCCTTGATGATGAAAGTCTAAAGTAATGTCAATGTTTCCTTCAAAGTGCTTGAATTATTGATGTAAAATGCTTGAATGCTTGAGATTGCTTGAATATGATATGTGAATGTTGGAGGATGTAAAATGAGGTGAAAAACACTTATTTATATAATTCTTGTGTGTTAGTATCCATTCATACCTCATCATAGGCTGACATCAAGTGATTTTGAATAAAATACTGAAAGGAAATTTAAAATATTTTGAATTTGGGGCCAAGGGGGACTCATTCACCACCTATGGCGAATGGGTCCCACCTAAGACCTAAAAACAAGTGTTGGGATAAATGTTGTATTTAATGTTATTTTTTGGGATGACATTAAAAAATACACTTAATTACAACTTATGAGGGCATAAAGAAACCAAATAAAGCATCAGAAGGGTGTAAATAGTAAAAATATGCCTAGAAAAGTGTGAAAGCTTGTTACAAGACTTTACAACACTTCAAAATAGGACTTATTTAGTGATGAAAAGGTGTTTTTAAGGTAAAATGCATTAAATAGAGTCTAGAAGAATGTAGAAATGTCTTACAACACTTCACAACACCTTCACAAGACATTGTTCTTTGAATTTTAGTACCTAAATAAGCATGTCAAAGCCATGTTACAACATAAAATCAGAGCAACATAGTTCCAACACCATGAAACAAGACCTAAAAGGCCATGAAAATGACAAGGGACCATTTTTCTATGACACAATAATGAATGAAATATGTAAAGTATATTTTAATACATACATACATACATACATACATATATGTGTGTGTGTGTGTGTGCGTGTGTGTGTGTGTGTGTGTGTGTGTGTGTGTGTGCATGCATGCATTAAAGCATATATGTACATCTAGGAAGTTATGAATATATATAGATAATTTAAAATATATGTATATTCATGTATATATACGTATATATGTATGCAGATAAAAGATAAATAAAATGTGTATATATATATTATCATATATATAAATAGGTATTAAATTTTTATTGGTTTAAAAATCCATATTAAATGGTATTGCAAGTATGAAGGTGTTGTCATTGATGTCAACAAGCCTATGTTTCTATTGATGATAGTAGCATAGTGGTTGAGAAGAGATTGATGTTTTGATTAGTTGAATTATGATGTCATCAATTAAGTTTTTGATGTTAACCTTTGGTGTTTCTTTGAAAAGCTTGTATTTACAGTTCAAATGTCGAGGATACTAAGAAAATTGATAAAATAAGGAAACAAGGTGTTGCAAAGGTGTTTTGGTTTTGCTTCACATTTATTTTGGGCTGAATATCTACTTGTGTGGTTTGGATACATTGGTTAGAAATGTTCAAAGTTTTTTATATCCAAAATTTTGGCTTTTGGATTGATGGTTAGAGGAAGTTATGTTCACCAGTTTTGTAACATGCCAATTGTTCTATAAAGATAAATTCTGAAAGTTTTACCTTTAAGTGAATAAACTAGGTACATTTCCCATTGCAATAAAAAATTTATTTCAAAGAGAGGTTTAATGAGCATATATAACACAACAATATTTCCAAACATTGATTTCATTCATAATGTAAACATTTACATCTTTCCAAAGATTGATTACAGTTAAATATACATAGCTCTTCTAAGCTTCCTTCGGAAATAGATGTACAATGATCTGAGAAAATTCCCTCAAACCTTAACTTGCAATTGAAGAGGGGAAGCATCACTCAAGGACTTTTCCGCCAACCATGAACGCTTATGCGGTTCCTCACAAATCTACCTCATAGGGTAAGATGGACCTCCCTTCAATGAAGAAGTTGGTTTGATAACCTCATAGCTGTGGCCTATTTGAACTTAGTGTTGTTCCCTACATGAATAGAACTTGTATACATCCTAACTTGTATGAAAATCATCAACTAGCATTCATAAAAGGTAGACAATGAGATTGACAGTGTAACTAGTGGAAAATTACACTACTTTAGCCAAAGTTTCATATAAAAAGTTATCCTAGATCACATACACTTTCCTAGCTCAATTTATATCAAGATCATTTGTACACTATTCATAGGTAATCCCTTCATGAGGTAATCTTTAACCAAAGGAACAACCTATTCCTCTAGTTTTTTAAGCATATCTACTAAGTAGATTCCTACACTTAGGCTATTCCCAACGCAAGATTAACTAATCCCATGAGAAGCCTAGGAACTACCCATAGTTTTGGTTCCACAAACAACTTGAAACAATTACTTCATAGTTAATCAAGCAGCTTCATTTCCTAGTATATAATACTAATGAACACAATCACTCCCTAATATGAAGTATGTATGAACACTTCAAACAAATCTTCACATGAACATGGAGCATACTATAGTTCTTTCTAGTTTCAAAAGAAGCAAACATAATTCTTCCCTAATCTAGTAAATCAAGGTATTACCACACAATCACACAATAACATTCAATCTTTCCAAAGATTTCATAGAAATAAAGGACATATTCAACATTCTTGTAATGCACTAATCCAATTGAACAAGTTAACTCATAAATTAATCCCTCCAAGAACAATTCTTCCAATCCTCCAATAAAATATCTCTCAACACAATCCTCATAATAAAATCTCTTCACAATGATAACTCTTAGCAAAACAAAGCAAATAAAGTGCAGCAAAATGAAAGTGAGTTGGGTGTCCAAATAAGGAGAATATCTCATCTATTTATACAAAAACATGAGAAGATGATGCCTAAGGTATGCTAAGCAAATCAACACCACACAAAAATATAATTTAGTCAACACTTCCAATAAAAAGGAGGTAGTGATTAAAGTAAATACTTAGCTAATAAAACAATAGATCAACCTCTTATTTAGCCAGCTATGGTTTGACCAATTCATTTTAGCACATTTTTATCAATTAAAAAATGACTTGCAGCAATAGACTTCTATTTGGTTTAAGAAATTCATAAGTTGGCACCACCAAAACGCCTTATTCCTTATTAACAATCGAGGAAAATTATGAATTGCTTAAAACAAATAGAATTCCTTACTAGGGTCCTGTACCTATAAAAAATTCCAATCAATTACATGATTATCACTTGGTATATACTTCTCTAGGTATGAGATGTGAAAGATGTTATGCATTCGAGCAAGAGATGGTGGCAACATAATTTGGTAAGCAATAGGATTTACTTCCTTGAGGACCTCAAAAGGATCAACATAGCATGGGGATAGTTTGGATGACTTTCCAAAATTGATAGCACTTTTATGAGGCTTTACCCTTAACAACACCTTCTCTCCTACAACAATTTTCTAGCTACCCATTTAGAATCAACATAGTTTTTTTTCCTATCATTGGCTTCAACTAGCCATTACTTAATAACCCTAAATTGTTCCTCTATTTCTAATGACATCTCTAGCCCAAGACTAACCCTATTCTCAAGTTTATCCCAACTTATAGGGGTTTAACACTTTTGACCATACAATGCTTCAAAAGGAGCCATCTTAATTGCAGAATGATAGGAATTATTATATACAAATTTCACCAATGGAAAATTATCTTCCCACTTGCATTGTTTATCCATGCAATACATTCATAGTAGGTATTCTATTACTTGGTTTACTCTTTCCATTTGACCATCCATTTTTGGATGATACACTAAACTTATATTTAGCTGAGTTCCAAGTGATGAGAATAAGGTTTGCTAAATCCTAGAAGTCACACGTGCATCCCTATGTAAGATAATCTTCTTAGGAATACCATGCAACCTAAACACCTCTTGAATGAATTTGCAAGCTATAATAGGATCTTCATATGTCAAATTCCTAGGTATAAAATTTGATAACTTTGTAAGCATTTCCACCACCACTAGATTGGCATTGTGCTTATTCCTTGATATGGGTAATCCTTGTACAAATTCCATACTAATGAATTTCCACTTACATTTGAGAACATCATGTGGATACATTAGACCTACAGGGTGATTATGTCCAACCTTCACTTTTTGGAATTATAGGCATCTAGCCACAAATATTGTAGCATCTCCCTTCATCCCTTTCTAGAAATATAATGGATTCACATCAGCCAACATTTTTGTCACTCTAGGATGTCCAAAGTATGGTGCTTCATGAACTTATTTCCACACAAGATTCTATAACTCTTCAAATTTGGGCACACACATTCTTCCTTTAAAACTTATCAATCCATTAGGTTCAAAGTAATATCCCTCGTAACTTGCATCTTGTGGATCTTTCATGAGTGCTCACTTAACTTCCTCATATTACTCGTCATCCTTGCACTTTTTTAACACTTGGCCTTTAAAATCAGTTTGAATTGTGACTATTGAGGCAATATGTCATCTACAACTCAAGGAATCCACAACCCAATTTTCCTTCCCTTTAATGTAGTTGATATTGAATTCATAATTTGATATCAAATCCAACCATCTTCTTTGTCATGCATTTAGATTGGGTTTGGTGAAGAGATAATTCAAACCATGATGATCATTTTTTAACTCAAAAGGCTTTCCTAACAAATAGTACCTCCACATCTAGAATTCTTGAATCACTGCTGCTAGCTCTAAATCATGTGATGCATAATTTTTCTCATAGGGCTTCAACTTTCTTTATTCATAAGCTATAAATTTCCCTTCTTGCATCAAAACTCATCTAAATCCTTCAGCCGATGCATTTGTGATGAGAGTGAAGTTTCCTTCAGGATTTAGTACCTTCAAAATTGGAGCAGTAGTCAACTTCTCCTTGAGTAGATCAAATGATACTTGGCATTTTTCCATCCACTCAAACTTTTTCCCTTTCCTTTGTAATAAATTAATAGGAAAGGATATACTACAAAATTTTTCCACAAATAGTATCCTAATAGAACTGTAAAAATCCTAACTTTGGGTACATTCTTAGGTAGTAGAGTCAATCTATCGTTGCTTTTATCTTGGCTAGATCCACTGAAATTCTGTTAGCTGAGATCATGTGACCTAGGTACTTCAATTTCTTTTGAAATAATGTGCACTTAGAAAGTTTCCCATATAACTAATGTTATCTCAACCACTGAAGAACTATCTCTAAATTCTTGCAATGGTCCTCCTCATTCTTGGAATAAATTAGAATGTCATCCAAGAAAACCAAGACAAACTTATCTAGGAAATCCCTAAATACATTCATGAATGTAGCGGATGTATTAGTAAGTCCGAATGGTAGGACTGTAAACCCATAATTCCCATATCTAGTCTTAAAGGAAATTTTGAAGATGTCTTCATCTTTGATCCTTACTTGATGGTATCCTGATCGTAGATCAATTTTTGAAAACAAATCCGCTTCTCACATTTGATTGAAGAGATCATCAATGAATGGCAATCAATACTTTTTCTTTATCATAGCTTTATTAAGAATTCGATAATCTATGCATAGATGCAATGTACCATCCTTTTTCTTTACGAAGATCATTGGTGCTCCCCAAGGTGAAATACTAGGTCATATCAATCTTGTGGATATCACACTTTATAGTTGTGCCTTAAGCTCCATTAACTCAGTTGTTGTCATCTAGTAAGGAACTTTGAAAGCAGGTTCTGACCCTAGTACAAGGTCAATGGAGAAATAAAATGTCCTCTTGGGCAGTAATCCAAGTAGCTCCTTTGGAAATACATTTGCAAACTTTCAAAGGATAAGATATTTTCCATATCCGTATCTCCAATTTCCATCATTTCACCTTCCTCTACCTCTTGGTTGTCTTGAGAAATAAATTCCTCATATTCCTCAATCTTTTCTATCTTTACTACATAGAGCTTGCATCCTTTCTTATTGGTCTTATGTAATTTCATGGAATAGATTTGGAACAACTTAATTTCCCTAGGTGTCCCTTGCAACGTCACCTAGTTTCCTAGATCATCTTAGCACTTGACATTCTTGGCATGGAAATCTACTTTGGTTATATGCTTCCAAAGCTAGTTCATTCCATGATGAAATCATATTATCCTAAGGGAGCTATGTATAGGTTCACCTAAATTGAGAAACAAGGAAGTTCAACCTTAGCTTTGAATAAGCATCGTTCCACTGTTCTCTTGTTTGGTTTGCATATTCAACAACCTAATATTTTTCCATGTAACCTGCTTTCCTAGATATTTGATTTGATACTCTAGGTGAAATAAAGTTTTTAGTTGCTCCAATATCAATAAGTATAGAAATGGTTATTACCAAATAAAATACCCAGAGTTTCCACTAGAGTAATTTGGTACTCCGCTTGATGATTATCCAAGGCAACATGGATCTTCTATTGAAAAGCATCCTACTAGAGTGGAAGAGGGTTTCCACATGTTCGTGTCCCTGAACACTTGTTGGGATAATATGTAGCATAATTATTTTCACCACATGTGTAACATCTAGTTGCTAGTCCTTTCCTCCTCATGGACCCATCATACCTACTATAATTTCTTCCAATGTTGTTGGGGTTGTTGTTATTATTTCCCTTGTTATCCTTCCTCGATTCACCCCAATTGCACCGGGATTCCCTATCTCCTTGATTATAAGAATATCACACTCTATTATACTTCTTTGGGGTCTGGTTACATTGAATTCCTTGAAAATTCTTACGATTTCTATTCTCCCTATAGATGGAGATGGGCTTGAGCTTCTGCTCCTACTTAACAACCTTTTCATAGACTAGGTCCATGGTAGATGGTCCATACACATCCACCTCTCCACCTATCTATCCATTTATCCCCATAATAAATTTCCTAATACTAAAATGCTCATCTTTTAGTACATTGGAATGTACCTCAACATACAAGTAAACTTTTCCTAGTACTCATTGACTGTCATGTACCCTTGCTTAAGATTCTGGAAATCAGTAAGCTTTGGTTGAAAAAGAGTTGGGGCAACCAACTTTTCTGAAATATATCCACAAACTCATCCCAAGTCAACTTCAAAGAGCTAATTTCGAGTTCCATTTTCTTGTTCATCCACCAATTAGAAGCTTCTCTTGCTAACTAATAGGACCCCCAATCAACTTTGGTACCCTCAAAGTAGTTTCTTATCTCAAAATATTTTTCCATATGTATCAACCAAGTCTTAGCTTCTTCCCTATTGGTACTCCCTTCAAATTCTCATCCTCCTATTCATGAGTCTAAGTATGGCCATGAGTATTCTCTCCCTCATTTTAATTGATAGGGAATTATTCATTATTTGGAACTTCTTGTTACACTCTATTTTTCTCCCTTACTTCTTGCTCAAGATTCCTTAGCCTTGCATTGGTATCATGAATGATAGTCAATATTTGATCCAATTTGGCTTTAACACCCTCAGGACCTTGTCCAACTTCTTGGCTCCCTCCAAGATTAGTCCTTGTTCTCACCATCCTTCATAAAAAAAAGGGTTACACCTAAAGGTTCATCTTTATTATATTCTATTATGTTCACACAACTTATAGAAAGCATTTAAATGAGCATTCACTCGCACATAGAAGAAATTTCTCATAAGTTTGAACATAAGCTTTGATAAACATATCTTTTATTTATTCATAAGGATCTCAATATCCTTTCCATTTACATAGATCGACTATTCAAATAGTTGAGATGAGAGTATCCCTTAGACTCACTCTCAGATACATAACTCAATGGGGTATACCCCTCATATTTTAGTTCATCTCTCATTTGATCTTCCCTATCCCAAAAGGGGTAATAACCATTAGACTTATCTTTCATCACATAGTTACAAGGAACATATCCTTCAAATTCATTACTTGGGGAAATTACAATCACTTCCAATAGAGGAAGAACTCTAGGGTCCCTAAATATGAATGCATGACTAAGACTACATTCTGAGGGCATATCCTTAGAAAGTAACAAAGAGTCATATTTTTCTAGTGAGACTCAAGGTAAGTAGTTGAAATTAGTATCCTCCCTCATCCTTCTCTTTACTTGAATAACTCGAGAAAGAGCGTGACTGATTATCTCAATATCACATAACTAGACAATATTTTCATAGTTTTTTGCCTCTATCGTACAAACAATGGCCTTTTTCTCCTTCTTGGATCTTAGATAGCACTCATTCATGATTATTGTCTTTCTTGTAGTTGAACTAAGATGCACCATCCTAGAAAAAAATTTCCAAACATTAGTCAATGTTGGATGGAAAGTATGGTGAGCATATAGGTTCCATAGCTAAACCTGGTAGCTTTGATACCACGTGTAACATGCCAATTTTTCTACAAAGATAAATTCTCCAAGTTTTACCTTTAAGCAAATAAACTAGGTACATTTCCCAATGCAATAAAAAAGTTTCTTCCAAAGAGAGATTTAATGAGCATAGATAACACAACAATATTTGCAAACATCGATTTCATTCATAATATAAAAAATTACATCTTTCCAAAGATTGATTTCAATTAAACATACATAGCTCTTCTAAGCTTCCTTCAACAATAGATGTACAACGATTAGAGAAAATTCGCTCAAACCTTGGCTGCCAACTGAAGAGGGGAAGCATCACTCAAACATTTTTTTGCCAACTATAGACTCTTATGTGGTCCTCTGCACATCTAACTCATAGGGTAAGATGGCCCTCCCTTCAATGAAGAAGTTGGTTTGATAACCTCATAAATGTGACCTATCTAAACTTAGTGTTGTGCCCTACATGACTAGAACTTGTATACATCCTAACTTGTATTGAAATCATCAACTAGAATACATAAAAGGTACATAGTGAAATTGACAGCATAACCAGTGGAAAATCACACTACTTTGGCTAAAGTTTTATATCAAAATCCATCTTAGATCACACACACTTCCCTAGCTCAATTTGTCTCAAGATCATTTGTACACGATGCATAGGTAATCCCTTCACGAGGTAATCTTTAACCAAAGGAACAACCTATTCCTCTTGTGTTTTAAGCATATCTACTTTGTAGATTCCTACACTTAAGCTATTCCCAACGTAAGATTAACTAATCCCATGCGAAGCCTATGAACTACCTATAGTTTGGGTTCCACAAATAACTTGAAACAATTACTTCATAACTAATAAAGTAGCTTTATTTTCTAGTATATAATAATAATGAATGCAATCACTCCTTAATACAAAGTATCTACAAACACTTCAAACAAAGCTTCACACAAAAATGGAGCATAATATAGTTCCTTTCAATTTCAAAAGAAATAAACATAATTCTTCCCTAATCTAGTAAATCAAGGTATTACCACACAATCAAACAATAACATTCAATTTTTCCAAAGATTTCACAAAAATAAAGGACAGATTTAACATTCTTGTAATGCCCTAATCCAATTGAATTAGACGACTCCTTACTTAATCCCTCCAAGAACAATTATTCCAATCCTCCAATAAAATATCTCTCAACACAATCCTCACAATAAACTCTCCTCACAATGATAACTCTCAGCAAAACAAAGTAGATAAAGTGCAATAGAATGAAAGTGAGTTGGATGTCCAAATGAGGAGAATATCTCATCTATTTATACAAAAAAATGAGACAATGATTCCTATAGGTATCCTAAGAAAATTGACACCACACAACAATATAATTCGACTCAACACTTCAAGTAAAAAGGTGGCAACGATTCAAGTAAATACTCAGCTAATAAAACAACAGTTCGACCTCTTGTTAAGCTAGCTATGGTTTGAACAATTCATTCTAGTACATGTTTATCAATCAACAAAACAACTTGCAGCAAAATACTTCTATTTGGTTTAATCAATTCATAAGTTAGTGCCACCAAAATTCCTCATCCCTATTAACTTGGTCGCTATAATTACACAGAAGAATAAGTCTTATTCTTGCTTCTGCATTTAAAGCTTTTGACTTGCTCTTTTTTTTACACTCAACACTTAACAAAGGTTTCAACTACATTTAATGCATGCATATCAACTTAACCACCCACGTGAGAGTCTTATTCTCATGTTTATACGTATTATTCACTTGTTTGTGATATATTCACATTACAAACTATGTTTACTTGCTATGCTTTATGCATTGGATTCTTTATTCCATGGTGCAGGTATTATATACATATATATGCTATGTTAATAACAATGCTATAATACTTTCATTCAAGTGCTTTATAAAGCATATAAACTTATATATATATATTCATTAATATCAATTAATAATAAATCATTTATAATAATAATATTATATGTATATATATTTATATACATATATACATATACATACATATATTGATATATGTGTATGGACCTCCCATTATGTCAATACATATAAATATGTCAATGTGTGTATATATATGTATATATGCATATATCGCTTATATACATTTACTTATACAATCAATCCCATATTCTTTCCAACTTATTGATAGTCACATATACATTCGATGTATATATCCATATACATATACATGTCTATTTGTCCATTTGATACCCTCATGCCCATGAGCAATCCTTTCACAAGCATGCATAGGTACGTCTATCTTCGTATACTCATGTACATATTAACTCATGTACATGGCCTTATCATTGACATGCATATTAATACACACATATATACATACATATATATATATGTATATATATATATATATATATGTATATATATATATATATATCTATATATATATATATGTATATATATATATATATATATGTAGCATATATATATATATATATATGTATACATATATATATATATATATGTATACATATATATATATACATATATATACATATATATATATATATATATATATATATATATATATTTCTAATCGATTACATAAAGAACATATAAGAAAGAGCTTACACATACCAAACAATTAACAAAAATCAAAACACTCTCAATTGAGATCACAACCTATCTAACACATGAACACACAATTCTAAGGATTGACTTACCAATCTCCCAAAACTACGATTTGACTTAACCATTCTATATGTGAGTGCTTGAGAGTTTAGTTTAGGCCTCGTTAAGGGTTACCATACCAAATCCTTCTCTTGAGTGATACTCCCCCTCTCTTTGAGAGGCTTGATCCTTGTATTTGCATTCTACTTAATACATTTGCAATAGTAGTTAGATGATCACAATACCATCATTTGCATCATATAATTTATCAAATTCAATCAACATTCCTTCTATATTTCAATATAACATTAATCAAATTAACATTCATTATTTTATTTCCCAAT
This sequence comes from Sequoia sempervirens, assembly GCA_007258455.2. Classification (NCBI taxonomy): domain Eukaryota; kingdom Viridiplantae; phylum Streptophyta; class Pinopsida; order Cupressales; family Cupressaceae; genus Sequoia; species Sequoia sempervirens. Next base: position 114,062 of record VDFB02091717.1, on the reverse strand, counting down.
GATACAATTAAACAAAGTACAAGCACATGATTTCTAATCAAAATGCAAACACATTCATATATTTAATATTTTAACCAATCATAGTAATAGTAAAGAGCACCCCTTGCCTCACATGGATGCAAGGGTTCTTGTCTCCATTTCCCCAAGGGTGGAAATCCCAAAGGAAGTTGAGATTGAAACTAAAAATTCCATCTTGACCTATAAGGTTGAGCTCTTGGGAGGGATTAACGCATGTTTCCTATGTAAAAATGAGGGGAATGTAAGGAAAAATTTCTCAATACTAAGAAGACGTGATCAAATATAGAAAAAAAGGAGGCTAAAAACAAGCCCTAATGGAAGGGTGCAAGCCCCTTTGATGGATTTGAATAGCCATGACCCCAAGGGAGGTGATGTCCTCGAGGTGGATCTACCAAATAGTATTGGCTCTCCTGTTGAAGATGTGGCTAGTGATAAAAATATTTTTGCTTTGAATTTAGATGTTGATACTAACAATTTTGATGCTCTTAATCTTGATCTATGCCTCAAGGAGGAAAGCCTACTGTGAGGGAAAGATAATCTATTTAAAAATCTTGAAAGAAATGAAGGTATCACAAAATTCTCTCCCCCAACCACACCAGTTGAAGCCTTGTTGTGTGCATAAGAAGGAAATATCAGCCAACATAAAGAGGTTGAGGTACCCAAGGTTATAAATTGCAACTCCCCCAGCCATAAGAAAAATGTACAAGAAATTGTAATGGATAAAATTAAAAAGAAGATTGAAAATAATAAAAAAAATCTTTAATAGAATTAGGTCTGGTGGAAATTCCCCTGAAGTAATAAAACCCCCAAGCCCTGAAAGTAAATTTGTGAGGAGTAATAGACTCCCTAGCCCAACTCGGGATAATAATAAGGAAAATTATGAAGAATCCAAAAAATCTAATGCTGACCTTGGCTCTTCATCAAGCCATGAAGATAGTGCTAAATCCCTAAAGGGATCCCCAATGGGAGTTAAGAATAGATCCAATAATGATTTTAAATACTCTGATAATTCAAAGTCTATAAAAGTAAAACCAAGGTGAATTCAAGCCCTAATGAGGGGCTGAGAATAAATATGACCTGTCCTAGGAAGGAGCACCTCACCTAGTCAATTGACATAAATAGTGCAACCCTCAGGAAGATAAAAATATCAGCCCTAAAAATGATGACCTATCCAAAAGAGATCCCCTATCCTCTAACCCGTGGGATTTTCCAAGTGACCTCAAGCTTGAATTTACTCTAGACAAGAATAACCTACAATAGGTAAAACAAATATTTATCAAGGATTGGAACCCTGTAGAGGGTAAAGAGAATTTGGACAAACATGAAACAACAAAGAGGTAAGACCCCCAACAAGAGACAACTCCTAAGTATGCGGAAGGAAATGAGACCTATGTTAAGAATATGTTGAGCCAAAAAAAAGGAAAAGAAGATAGAAACAAAAGGAGGGTGCTATCCCATATCTCAAAAGAAACAATAAAAAAAATGAGCTTCCTAAATGCTTTTAAGGATTTAGGAACATAGAAGAGGGATTACATGACATGGATGCAGATGAATCTTAACTGTATCTCTTGGAATATTAGGGGTCTAGAGTCCCCTGATAGAAAACATAACATAAGGAGATTACTATTGCAAGAGAGAAATAAAGATATTGTAATGTTGCAAGAAATCAAAGCTATAGGGTATACCCTACAAACTAATCTTAAGTTTATCTAGAAGGAAGTTCCACCTTTTACACCACCAACCATGAAAAAGGAAAAGGAGGGTATGCTATCCTAATTTTCAACAACTACAATAGATTGGTTAAAGACCATGGTATTTCCCCTTGTAACAGGGCAGTATGGATCCATGTGGAAAAGGATGGAGTAAAATTTGGCATTTTCTCCATCTATGCACCAAACAAATATAGAAAAAGATGTGAACTATGGGATTGGTTGAGAAGATAGCCTAAGATACCCTTGATCATAGAGGGAGACTTTAGTATGATAGAAAACATGGAAGACAAAGTAGGGGGAGTTGATATGGGATGGAAGGGAAATGAAAAATATTTCTATTTTAAGATGAAAAATAATCTTAAACTAATAGACCCCCTTGAAGGTGCGAAAAAATAAAATATGGCCATCTGGTTAAGTTGGTGTAATGCTCAAAAATAAAATAGGAGGATCTATATCATGTTAGATAGATGAGGCTACTTTCAATTTGACCAGGTTGATGAGGCTAACAATAGGGTAAAGGTCAAACCTTGGAGCCTATCAAACCACCATCCCATTATAGTCAAAATAATCATTAATGGAAATAATATGAGACCTCCAAAGAAGGCTAAAAAAATTATTTTGAACTCAAGCCTACTAAAAATGGATGACTGCAATAGTGCAATATTCACACTTAGGGAAATAAATAGAGGGGCCTAGGAAAACAAAACTTCAATAGGAAAATGTAATATTAATGTTAGGAGTTGGAAAAATATCTACCAAACCATTGGGGAACAAAGAGCCAAGGAGGGTAGGAAAGTTGAAAATCAGCTGTAGAAAGCCCTTTTGGAAAAACAAGCTTCAAAATGCTCCCCAAGACACATAAGTAAACAATGAGTTAATTAACACCAAAGGATAATTGGGGAAGATTCAAAACTTTAAAGACCAAGGGATAAAAAATAGAGCAAGATTGAATTGGATCTCCCAAGGAGATAGAGGCTCCAAGTTCTTCTTTAGATGCCTGAAAACCAAGGAGGCAAAAGAAACTATTGGGTTCATTTGGGATGAGGGTAACATAATTAAAGATACAAATGTTATAAAGAGAAAGTTCCAAAAATTCTATGGACTATTACTATAGAATACTTTGGTCCTCAAGGGGTGGAGGCAAGAGATTTGTGCAAGAAATTAATTTCGAGGAAAATAACCAATGTGGAGGCTACTAAATTGAACCAACAACTAACCAAAGAAGAGGTAAATAATGCAATCCTTTCCCTAAACAATGATAAATCACATGGAGTAGATGGTTTAATAGTGGAATTTTATAAAAAAAATATTGAATGGATTGGAGAGGACCTAATCCAAGTGTATAAAGAAGCAGTTGAAGAAGGATCACTTGGTGAAGATATAAACCATGGCATAATAAAGCTAGCCCCAAAAGAGGGTGATAGGACCCTCCTAAAAAATTGGAGACCTATAACTCTACTAAATGTATCATATAAGATCCTTGCAAAAGTCATAGTTAAAAGGATAGTTGACATCCTCCCCAAAATTATTATTAATACTCAAATAGGATTTATCAAGGGAAGGTACATCTGGGAAAATTTGATCACCAGCTAGGAAGCCATGGAATGGAATAAAATTTCCAATCAGGATGTGGGAATTCTACTTCTGTACTTTGAGAAGGCATATGACATAATTGAGTCACATTTCATTATGATGGTCTTAGATGTCTTTGGATTTCCTAAAATATTTTGTAGAATGATCAAAACTCTAATGAATGAGGCTACAACACAAGTTGAAGTAAATGGAGACGTAACAAAGGAATTTCAACTACAAAGATCCATATGGCAAGGGTGCTCTCTTGCTCCCTCACTATTTGTAATAGCTGCATATGCCTTGCACTATATAATAAGGGACCACTCCATAAGCCCAAGTGTTTAGGGAATCTCATTAACAAATAATGAAGAGATTATAAAAATTCAGTTTGCTGATGATACAACACTATTTGTTAAAATGGAACAAGAAAATTTTACAAACTTAATGAAAAAAATGGAGCATTTTAGCCAAGCAGTTGGTGCTAAAATATCCAAGAGGAAGTCAATTCTACTATCCTGGGATAGTAGACAACTTGATTGGCTCTAGGAAAATGAATTCCAAGAGGCCCCAACAAGGTAGTTAGATATCCAGGGATTCCTTTTGCTGTTAACCCCAACTTAAAAGATATGTGGGAATGGTTGAAAGGTAAAGTGGTGAGAAAACTAGAATCTTGGAACAAAAAGTACCTCTCCATAGTTGGGAGAGCTCAAGTTTTCCAAAAAATTCTTTCCTCATGTAATATCTACTATGCTTCTATATGGATGTTCAATAGCTACCAGGTAGAGGAAATTCAAAAAAGGATAAGACAGTTTCTTTGGTAAGACGAAATCAGGAATAAGAAAAAATAATGTGAAATGGGAGATCTGCTATAATGAGAAACAGAAAGGGGGACTTAGCCTCAAGGATTTAAAGAAACAAGGCATTTATCTTGCTATAAAATGAATTTGTAGAAGTCTAAAAGGAAATGGGCCTTGAAAAACATTGATTAGAAACAACATAAAAAATGTTGTCCCAAAAAAGGAAAAATCTTGGAGGAACTTGTTGTTTTGTGATTTAGTCTTTGGAATATTCCTTGTATCTCTTGCAGGTTCCAATGTGTTTAAAAGTATATGGAAAGCCTAATAAACTAACAAAGAGGTCATCCTTAGCAAATTCCCAGTTGAGAAGGATTTGGATAGTATCTATTCCTTAAAATCTATCTAGTCGAATACCTTTCATAATAACAAAACCCTTGCCTTACATCAAGGGTGCTAAGCAAGATAATGGAATAAAAAAGGTTTTTACATAATCCAAAATCTAAAGAGTAATGGAAATATTTTGAGCTAGATATTCTAAATAAGGAATTCAACATCCCCCTAACCCAAAAAGGAACCTTTGAAATAATCAAACATTTAAAAGAAAAGATTCATAACTCTAAAATCCTTTACCCTCATAAAAATCAGAATTTTGAATAGTTAAGTAATGATAACCTAACGAAGATTAATCCCAAAGAAATTTATAACCTTGTGGTGCCCCCCCTAAATCTTTTTGATCAGCTTAATAAAAACTGGAAGTTTAATCTTAATGATTATGGAACAAGACCTTCTCAAGATTTTGGAATAATGTGTTGGAACCAAAAACCTTGAATTTAAATGGATGCTACTACTACAAAAGCTACCTAATTTTGACGAGGCAGCTAAAGGCAGTACAAATTTATGTGAAATCTGTAAGCAAGTTGAAACTATCTCTCATTTGTTTTTGATTGTTATTTTGCTAAAGAAATATGAAACCTTTTCCTAATTGATCTTATAGGATGTAGTGAGAAATTTGAAAAAAGGAAAAAATAAATTCTCTTAGGTAAAATTGTAGAAATTGGAAAAGGAAACAATATTTGTTGGTTAGTTCTAACAACTGAAATTCTATGGTTTATCTAGAAAGCTAGGAATTATGAAAAGTACCAAGGAATTAGGAGGGAACTTACTTAGTCTAACAGTAGACTCACTATTTTCAATGTCTTTATGTGGGTATCCATTATTGTAGGAGGCACCAAAACCAAGTATCAAAACCTCATAATGAAAGGAAAAGCTGGATTTACCAATGAGGAACTCATAAGTGGAAATCAATGACTGTACTTTAATCCAAATTTGAAGAAATTCCTTGAAAAGGGACAATATAGAAACAAAAACAGCAATGAGCCTTCAAAGACCAAGGTAAAAGAAAAAAGAAGATTGATGAAAACATGTAAAGAGTGGAACTATGTAATGTAAAGAACAACACTATGTACTACAAGAACAACACTATGTAATGTAAAGGAAAACACTATGTAATGTAAAGGAAAACACTATGTATTATAACAATAGACACTAAACATAACTAAACTGCCTTGTGTGGCAGTCAAAGGATTAGTAATTTTTCTTGTTGCTATTGATCTCAAAGAGTATTCCCAGAACCTAAGAGGATGTAATTCCTTGGTCTAATATAACTAATTTGTAAACTATTATGAATTAAAAAAAATAGTAAATAGGTAAATGCACAACAGGGTGTAACAAGTGTGTGAACTAGTTTTGTAGTGTTTCTTACAAAGGTGTCTAGAAGAAATATATTTTCTCCAAATTTCTCCATAGTTGTTCTTCATTTCTTGTTATTTTGAAGGTATGTTGATGATGTTGATGATGTTGATCTATTACCTCTATCAAGAGGATTTGTGGTTTGGTACTTTGGAAGTTGGATTGTAGACTTGCAGTGTTTGATAGTGTAGTTTGAGTGTATTGGGTGTGTACATTTTGATGGTGTGAGTTGTTTCGAAGGATTTTGATGGATTTTAGGAGGATAGAGGAATATTCTAGATCATTATGAAGTGTGGAATGTGGTTCACAAGTCATCTTTAGATTTGAAGAAGTGTGCAATTCAAAGTTTAATGGTGCTTGCATGGGTAACAAATGACTTGGTGTTTAAACTACATTCAGATGTGTTTTAAAATTAATGAAGGTGTAGTGTGGCATGTGAGAGTTGATTTAGGTCCTGACTAAGTTTTCTATTGGTCCAATTTCATACCTATCCACTGCATGAATGCTTAGTGTCGACCTAATTTGAATTTGTGAAGTGCAAGAAAGAAGAGTGTACTCAAATTGGAGATGTTTTTAAAGTTGTGGATGGTATAAATGTGAGAAGAATTGATGTGAGATGAGGTGTGGAATAGAGTTGAGTGTGGTGATGTGAAATTAAATACAAAAGTGTGAAATGAAGTGTGAGCTATAGCACAAGATTGCTAAACATAGTGAGTTGAGGTTTCTCGATCTTTTGAAGACTGCTTGTGTTCATTCGAGCTATTGTGGTGGAATCTATGTTGCATTAAGATTATGTTCTTTGTGTAACATTCTATCTTATCTCTTCTCTCTATTTTAGTAGTGAGCCTGGGTTGTGAGCCTTTTTGGACAGTGTGTCCTATTCTGGTAGTGAGCCTCCTTGTACTAGTTTTTTCAATTACTTATATTGTGAGCTAATCCTCACCATGGTTTTTCCCTTCTAGGGTTTTTCACATAAATATAGTGTTCTCTTGTGTACGGTGTTGGTTGCTTCAGTTTTTGTTATCTTCTTTTCATGTTTAAATATTATAATAGATTAAGGGTTTAATGAATGCATGTGGATCTGATTACTGTTGAGGTTTTTGATGTTTTAATTTGGTACAATTGATTCACCCCTCACTCAGTTTTTTTGTTCATTCAACAATTGGTATAAGAGAAATGTTCCTTAGAAAAAGCTAGACCACTTGAGGTAGATCTGAATGGAAAAAAAGAAGGGGATCCCTATGTTTGATGGTACATGCTATGCATTCTAGAAGGTGAAGATGGAAGGCTACTTGATCTATCTTGGATATGAAGTTACAAAGGAAGTAAAGACTACATACACCATACCTGCAAATGGGTCACACACAAGTGATGAAATCAAGGCCTATGAGACAAATGGCAAGGCAAGGTTTATTCTTTTGACCAGTCCTACACATACTGAATTAGTGAAACTTTGGGATAAGCTAGAAAGTATCTATGAAGGAGATGATAAGGTTAAAAAAGCTAAGTTATAGAATATCAAAGCACAATTTGAGACTTTGTGGATGTCTAATGTTGAAGTAATCACAACCTACATGTAGAGGGTTAATGAACTAGTAAGTTTTATGAGAGGTCTTAGTGCACAAGTCAAAGAACCTAAAGCGGTAAAGAAAATTCTCAAAAGTCTTCCTAATTCTTATAGTGAAAAATATTCTACTATTGAGGAATTTGCATATTTTAATACATACACTATAGATCAGTTGTATGGAACACTAACTACATTTGAATTGAGGAAAATTGGTCTAAAGAATGGTGCAAAAGTGGAGAATTCTTTTAAGATCAAAAAATCAAAAAAAGCTAAAGATTTGGATGAAGATGATCTTGATGATGTGGAAGCTAACTTTGCAAGAAGGATGAAAAAGGGAACTATTAAGTACAAAGGTGAATTACCTTCCAAATTATTTAGATGTCCAAACAAAGATATGAACAATAAGAAAAAGGAAAACAAAGGAAAGATAATCAATAAAAACTACTATGTTAGAGAAGATGTTGGTATTTCTGATGATGAATCTGATTATGAAGATGTTGATGATAATGAATGTTTATTCTTGGCTTTAAAAGATGAATCTGGTTCTACTAACTCTGATAGTTGTGTGAAGGAAAGTGCCCTAGGTAAACAGGGTAAAGTTGGTGGTACCTTGGTATCTTATTTTCATGTTAGACATGACAAGAACTATTGGGTTATTGACAGTAGTTTCTCAAATCATATGACTGGAGACAAGAGTAATTTTTTTAAACTTGAAAAATATGATGGAGGACTTGTTAAATTTGGAGATGATTCAAGTGCTAAGATTTTTTGAATAGGTTCAATCAATTTTGATCGAAGGCATAATATTGAAGATGTTTACTATGTTAAAGTTTTAATACATAACCTCTTGAGTGTTGGACAAATGTATAGCAAAGGATACAAATTATGTTTCAGGATGATGTATGTGGGATTAGAAAAGGGTCTATAATTGTAATTAATGTTGGAAAAAGGACAGATGGAAATATCTATCAGCTCAAGGGTGTTGATGGTCATTGTTTTATGACTTAGGTTAATGATAGCTGGCTATGGCATAGGAGAATGTGTCACATTAATTTTGATAACCTAGTTAGAATAAATTTAGTTCAAGAAGTGAGAGATCTATCGAGGATTACAAATCCTATCAATGTTGTTTGCAAAGGTTACCAATTTGGAAAACAAACTAGAAGTAGTTTCAAGGGAAAAGAACAATATTCTAACATATTGTTGGAATTGGTTCACACAGACCTTTGTGGTCTGAAAAGAGTGATAATTCTTCAAGTTGATAGGTATTTCACACTTTTTATTGATGATTACTCTAGAATGACATGGGTTACTTTTTATAGAGAAAAATCTAAAGCCCTAAATATATTTAAAGCATTTAAAGCTATGGTTGAGAATGAAATGGATTTGAAGATCAAATGTTTGAGGTTTGACAGAGGTGGAGAGTTCAACTCCAATGAATTTAACATGTTTTGTGAGAATCATGGCATAAAGAGGCACTGGTCTACCCCTAGGAATCCTCAGTAGAATGGAGTAGTTGAAAGGAAAAATACGACTATTCAAGAAGCTACAAGGAATATGATTCGAGAGAAATTAATCTACTAGAATTCTATTGGAGAGAAGAAATTTATATTGTTGTTTACATACTTAACTGATTTTAAGCAAGAGCTAACAACACAAAGACTCCCTATGAGTTGTGGTATGAAAGGATTCCTACTGTCAAGTACTTTAGAGTGTTTGGAAGCAAATGATATATTCGAAGAGATGACGAAAACTTGGGAAAGTTTTGTGCAAGGTCTGATGAAGGTATCTTCCTTGGATATTCTACTAAAATCAAAGCTTACAGATGTTACAATAAAATACTAAGAAGGATTGTTGAAAGTGCAAGTGTTAAGGTTGATGAAGATATGCAAAATTCAGTTGTAATAGATGGATATGAGTTAGTTGAGCCTACTTGTAGAGAAGAGGAAGAAAAAGATAAGGAAAAATAAGTGTAGGATGAAGAGGAAGAAGCTCCAGAAAAGACCCCTAAGGCTCCTAAATATGTACAAAGAAATCATTCTATAGAATAGATCATTGGAGAAAAAAAAGGTGTGTTGATAAGAAGAAGAGCTACTAGAGCCTAAGTTTAAATCTATGTTTACCCTCTAAAATTGAACCAAAGATAGTAATTGAAGCATGCAAAGATGAAAATTGGATGAAGGAAATGGAAGAATAACTTATGTAGATTGAGAAGAATCAAACTTGGGAATTGGTTCCTAGACCTGAAAGCAAAAACATTATTGAAACTAAGTGGGTATTTAGAAAAAAGATAAATGAGAATGGAGAAGTGGTAAGAAACACGGAAAGTCTTGTGTGTAAGGGCTATGCACAAGTTGAAGGAATAGACTTTGAGGAGACATTTTCCTCGATGGCTAAAATGGAAGTAATTAGGATGTTTTTGGATTTTACTACACAAAGATTTTAATGTTTATTAGATGGATGTGAGGTCTTATTTCTTAAATGGAGAATTGGAAGAAGAAGTTGACATGGAACAACCATAAGTATTTCAATTGTAATATAATCTAATATGGTTTGGAGATTGAAAAAGGAATTATATGGATTGAAGCAAGCTCCCAGAGCTTGGTATGCAAGGTTGGACAAATATTTGATACAACAAGGATTTAGTAAGGGTACCACAAATAGTAATCTTTACTTTAAAGTTGAGGAAGATCAAATCTTGATAGTAGTTATATATTTTGATGACATAATCTTTGGAGGGATTGAAGCTATGTGTGGGAAATTTGTAGAAGAGATGTAGAAAGAGTTTAAGATGTCTATTTTTTGGGAGATGAATTTCTTCCTTGGGCTACAAATCAATCAATTAAGTAAAGGCATATTCATTTTACAATCAAAGTATGTTAAAGATTTGTTGAAGAAGTTTGGAATGGATGAATCCAAACCGGTATGTAGTCATATGGTTATTGGTTTTAAACTGAGTAAGGATGATGAATCTTCTAAGGCTAATCAGAGAAAGTACAAATCTATGTTTGGTAGACTGCTATACCTAGCTGCTACTAGACTGGATATTATGCATGCAGTTTATCTTGTGGCTAGATTTCAAGAAGATCCTAAAGAGACACATGTTGCAACAGTGAAGAGGATATTTAGATATTTGAAGGGCACTCTGGATTGTGGATTGTGGTATCCTGAGGATAATAATTTCACATTGAGTGCTTACACATATGTAGACTAGGATGGTTGTGTTGATGATAGGAAAAAATTACTAGTGGTGGTGCATTCTTTCTCGATTGTAGATTGGTATCATGGCTTAGCAAGAAATAAGATTACATTTCTTTATCCACTGTAGAGGATGAGTATATTGTAGCAACATCATGTTGTACATAGGTATTATGGATGAGAAAATCATTGAAATATATTAGAGTAGGGTATGATGAGCCTATTTCTATCTTTTGTGATAATACAAGTTCAATCAAAATTTCAAAGAATCCAGTGATGCAATCAAGAACAAAGCATATATCAATTAGGTATTACTTTTTGAGAGAGAATTTAATGGAGAATAAAATGAAGCTTGAATATGTACCTACAAAGGATTAGATTGCTGAGATATTTAGTAAGGCTCTTCCTAAGGATACTTTTGAGTATCCTTAGGAGAAGTTGGGGGTTATTTCCCCTCCTTCTTTGAACTAGATGCATTAGTCCAGTGGATCTATGGATCCATTCTTTTTCTGGATTTATTTTGGTGGCTACCTCTTAGGGGGAGTGGGTAATGAAATTGTTGTAGTATGGAATAAATGTTGTGATTATATAGAGTTTGTAGAGTTGATTGGTGTGTACTCCTAAGGGGAGTGTTTAGAGTAGTTGTAAGTATCTTAGTTTTATGTCAAAGGGGGAGAACAATGCAAAATACCTTATCCTTTTCCATTGATATCAAAGGGGGGGAGAAAGAGAAGTCGTGTGAAAGAAAGAGAATTCATGTGAGAGAAAGAGAAGTCGTGTGAAAAGGAAAGCATCAAAGGGAGAGAGAGTGTAATGAGTTAGTTGTACAAGGGGGAGGAAAGAGAAAAGGAAATAAGTATATTCAAAGCTATTGTGTCTTTGATAGTCTTTCACATCTCGTGTTTCCATCAATGACAAAAGAGGAGATTGTTGCATGTATGAAGGTGTTGTCATTGATGTCAACAAGCCTATGTTGTTATTGATGATAGTAGTATAGTGCTTGAGAAGAGATTTTTTCTTTGATTAGTTGCATTATGTTGTCATTAGTTAAGTTGTTGATGTTAACCTCTAGTGTTACTTTGAAAAGATTCTATTTATGGTTCAAATGTTGAGGATATTGAGAAAATTAATAAAATAAGGAAACAGGGTGTTGCAAAGGTGTTTTGGTTTGCAGAGGTGTTTTTGTTTTGCTTCACATTTCTTTTGTGTAGAATATTTTCTTGTGTGGTTTGGATATGTTGGTTAGAGGTGTTCAAAGTTTCTATATCCAAAATTTTGTCTTTTGGATTGATGGTCGGAGGAAGTTATGTTCACCAGTGTGTGAACTAGTTTTGCAATGTTGCTTATAGAGGTGTTTGGGAGAAATGTATTTTCTCCACGTTTCTCCACAGTTGTTCTACAGGTCTTCTCATTCTAAAGGTATCTTGATGATTTTGATCTCTTTCATGTGTCAAGAGGATTTTTGGTTTGGTATTTCGAAAGTTGGATTATAGAGTTACATTGTTTGGTAGTGTAGTTTGAGTGTACTAGGCATGTACATTATGATGGTGTGAATTGTTGCAAAGGATTTTGATGGATTTTAGGAGGATAGAGAAATATTATATATCATGATGAAGTGTGGTATGTGGTTTGCAAGTTGTCTTTGGATTTGAGGAAGCGTGTAATTCAAAGTTTAATGACCTGTTTACATGAGCAATGATTGACCTGGTGTTTACACTATTCAACGATGTTTGAACATTAATGAGGGTGTAGCATGGCATGTGAAAGTTGAATTGGGTCCCAACCAAGTTTTGTATTGGTCCACTTTTATTCCTATCCACTGAAAGAATGCTTAGTGCTGACCTAATTTGATTTTGTGAAGTGCAAGAAGAGTACACTCGACTTGGAGATGTCTTTCAAGTTGAGGATGGTATAAATGCAAGAAGAAATTATGTGATATGAGGTATGGAATAGAGTTGAGTGTGGTGATGAAAAATTGAGTACAAAAGTGCAAAATGCAGTGCGATCTATAACGCAATATTGTTGAATGCAATGAGCTGAGGTATCTTGATCTCTTGGAGACTACTAGTGTCGATTGGATCTGTTGTGGTGGAATATTTGTTGCATTGATATTGTTTTCTCTATGTAACATTCTATCTTCTTTCTTCTTTCTATTCTATAAGTGAGTCTGGGTTGTCAGCCTTTTTGGAGAGTGTGTCCTATTCTGGCAATGAGCCTCCTTGTACCGATTTTTCTAATTACTTATATTGTGAGCTAATCCTCATCGTAGTTTTTCCCTTCTAAGGTTTTCCATGTAAATATAATGTTCTCTTGTGTATGGTGTTGGTTGTTTCAGTTTTTGTTATCTTCTTTTCATGTTTAAACATTATAACATATTAAGGGTTTAACGAATGCATGTGGATCTGATTACTATTGAGTGTTTCGATGTTTTAATTTGGTACAAATGATTCACCCCCCTCTCAGTTGTCTTGTTCATTCAAAAAATGATTATTATGCCACTCATATACAAGGCTTTATGGAAAAAATATCTATGAATAATGTGGTCACCCAACTTAGGCGCCACCTTATGCATTTGGCAATTTATTATTGAGTATTACACCTTTTAAGTTACTTTAATAACCATGATGTAGGTGGTGATATGTATACTTTTTATGATGTGTTCCTTATAATGTGAAGCCCATGACTTGGGTAATTACGAATGAAGTAAAATAGAATGGAAATTGGCTACTAGTCATGCCAATATTTGAGACTTTTTCTAAGGTTTTAAATTGTTGTTAGAAAACTTGTAGCATGCCAACTATGTCATGGCAATATGGGTAAGAAATCGATTTGTTTTTGAAGACCATTTCAAACTAAAATTGTGTTATCTTATAATTGCATTCTTGCGTAGAGAATTTTGAATTGCATAGACTATGTCCATTACCAGCCGTGGTAATTCTATGGCTGCATAGTTGACTATCTTAAAGGGATTTTCCTCATGCGTAGTATTATGTGAAAATCATGGCATTTAAAAGATTCAAGTCAAGCCTCCAAAAGAGGCAATGACTAGCTATTTTAGGAATTTATTCAACATAAATAGATACTTTTTCTTTTTGGAGGTTGTTCTATAGTTGGTAAACTTTAGAGAGAGCTACATTATGTGAGATTAGAAGTGGATATTAGCATAGAGTGAAAAGCATTTGCAATCTGTATAATAGTACACCATTTAGGGAGATTGGTTCGATTATATTTGATTTAGATTGGTCATTATTTATAATATATTAGTAATAGAACCAAAAAAATAATGCAAAGGGTAGTGCTGAGTGTGGAGCTTGGAAAGCACAAAAGCTCTAAGTTTAAGTTGAAGAATTTGTAGCAAGAGAGAATAGTTGAAAAGCTTGGTTAATCATATTCAAGGCATGTTTTAATTTTCTTATTCTTTTCCTCTCAAATTTGAAAGAGTTTTTCTTCTATATTTATGAATATGAATATTCCTTCATTATATGCTATTCTATGGCTATTTGAAAACATTTATGAATGCATGTTCCAATGTTAAAAATATAGATTATTTTCAAGAAAGTATAATAGATAGTTAGAATAAGAATTAATCAATGGATTAGACTGAATTATCTTACCTTTAAAAACATTGTTAAAATCATGTTATTTTTACATGATATTGAGTTAAATTATTTAAGAGAGCTTAAAGAGAAAGGTTAAGAATCTCTAAGTTGTGTTTTACCAAACAAACATCTTATTAAACTCAATTAGTGAAGAATAGCTAACTACATGAATATGATGTTTATTCCAATAAGAAAGTGTCTTATTGAAAAGGTGGGGAAAGGGTGATCTTAGGTCCTTAAATATGTAAAGAGCCTAGGATTCAAGGGGCCTCTCCCTAAATTTTCATTAGAATGCAAACCAACAGGGCCAAGAGATTGACCTTAAATCTTACTTCTAAGATTTGGGTTGGGTGATTCTTTAGTGACCTTAGGATGATCAAGAATGATTTAAAATGATTAAACTAATGAAACTAATTGAACTATATGACCTAATATGTAAAATGTAGATTCCCGAAGAAAAGAAGACTATAACAAAAATTTGCACATAGATTTGGGAGATATTAGAGGTCATGTACCCATCACCAAAAGTTTATTTCAGCATGTGCAAAAGGACTGGTTTTCCCTTAGGTGAATGGGTCCTTGTTAAGGCTTCCAAAAACACTTTTTACAATCTTCTGGTGCTAGATTTGAGATGTTTTCCACCTGTAAACTTGTTGAAATGTTAGAAATGAAATTTTCAACTTAGTTTCCATAGGTTGACAAGAATGATGACAACAAATGCAACAATGGAAAATTTCTCTTCAAGATCTCTTCAATCCTTCTTCAACCTGTAACTTGCACATTCAAAGGAGTAAATGTTGGGACATTTTAGGGGCTTGCCTTAGTCAAACCCCATGAATAGTGTTTCCACTTCTACAAGGGAAATTTCAATGATAAAATCCTTGAATAGAAAGGAAGGAAATGATGAATGAACAATGTTTGTAACTCACCACCCTTTAATTACTTCCTTGAAGGACTGAAGACATACACACCACTTCAAGGGAATGGGATCTTGATTGCTTTATTTTCTTGAATGTTTGTATACATGAAGACCTACAACACTTGTTAGCCTTCACAAGACAACATGAACAAACATAAACTTTGACACGATGTTAGGATCTTGACTATTACTACAAATGACTGATAATGATACTCTTGAATGCTCTTGACAATAGTATTTTCTTAATAGATCTACACTTACTGTTTGCTCTTTCATGTTGCTTATTATATTTTAAATGATTAAAATATGAGGTATTTATATGTGTTTATCTAGTTTCCTGAAAATTAGATTCCAAAAGGAAACAATTACAATTTGAATTTTGAATGTTAAAATGCTTCCAAAAACATACTTTAATTTAGTTCTTGGCTCATAAAGGGGACCCATTTTCCCATGGGTGAATGGGTCTTGGCCTATATCTCTAGTAAACACATGATCCAAGGCAATTTAATTTTTAAATTCATTTATTTAATGTTGGTTCCTTTTTTGGAAAATAGTATGAATAAGGCTTTGGAATGCATAATTTGGAAAATTAGAAGCTTAATTAAGTCCAATAATTTAAGGGACCCAAACATAGTGTGAAATTGTAAAGGTATACAATTTTCTACACTACACTTATATATATATTATCAAAAATAGTTTATATTGCATTCTCAATGATAAGTGTAAGAATTGGCTATGAAGGTAGCCACCCAAGCTCTAGGGGTCTAATAGAAAGCACAAGCATAAGAGAGATAGAAACAATATGACAAGAATGAACTGTATTATGTCAATAATGCAAATAGAATATGATGAGCTTGAAAAAAGTATATAGGAGACCCCTTGGTTATATAGCCAAGGTGAGAACATAGAAGGGCATAAGATTATGACAAGTGTCGTAATCTTATGACATGAGACAACTATGAAAAGCCATCACTCCACCTAAAATGGAAAAGAGATAATGTGATAATCACCACAAAAGGTGGATCACCCACAAAAGGTGGAGAGATAATCACATGATGTGTCCAAAAAAGGTGGAAGTGATAAAGTAATGACATGTCAAGTCCACCAAAAGTGGAAATTCTCCAGCAACCTCCTATGTGGTCCCTAAGTAAACTTAACTAAGGTGTAATTATGACCTAGGACAAGGTACACCATTTTTAATTACACCAACACCCCCCCTTAAGTGCAACTTAGGGAGTAGCAAATTATTATGCAAATGACACAAAGATGCAAAGATGGGTCCTGACTACAAGGCCATGTTAGGTACCCATGTACATATGTAATGCAATCTATCACACATGAGGAAAAGGAGAAAACCTCATGGGAAAAATGCCCCCTCAAAAGAGATGAAATACAATAATGATATTCATCACAAATCCAATCAATCTCTATCCATAAGAGAGATCATATGACCCCCCCATAAGAGATAACCTGCTACAAGAAGAAGCACTGGAAGTAAACTGTGGAGTAACACTGGAATCCTAAATGCGGCAAGCAAGGAAAGATACTTCTGTTTGCTATTGAAACCATATTAGAGTCACTGATTGACTCAAGTCGGAATCATGATAAAGCAACAACAAACCTGATGCTAAGGAACACTGGAAAACTTGCAAACTGGCACAACTCTGGAATCTATGATGCAACAATCAATTGAGAGACGCTTTGGAGCTGTTGATGAAGAAGCCAACCAAAAGAAACCCAAAGCTAAAGACGGTGAAAAAATCCCTCCAAGTGGATGTCGGTAGGAGCACCTGACCCCCATTTGATTGCCGATTAGAGGAACAATGGTCCAAGACAAGGCTCGATCGGTAGGCAAAATAATTTCTCCAAGTTTGCATATTATTGCACGATTTGTTTTTAAAAAAACTTAATTAAAAGATTAATTTAAAAACATTATTAAAAAACTTTATTAGAATAATAAAGAATTTTTTTATTTTTTATTAAAAAACTTTATTAAAAATAAAGAAAAAACACTTGGTTTTATTTTTATAAAAAAACTTATTAAAATTAATAAAGATTTTTTTTTAATTTTTTGAGAAATTTTTTATTAAAAAATAATAAAGAAAACATGATTGATTTTTTATTATTAAAAAAAATTTAATAAAATTTATTAAAGAAAAAAACAAGAAAGTTTTATTTAAAAATAATAATAATAAAAATTCAATAAATTTTTTAAAACAAAAAATATTAAAAGGGGTCGTACCAGCTGAAAGGGATGCAACCCTATTAGCCATCGCTGCAGGCTGAGAGGTCGACAGAGACCCCACCATTCACGGAATGGTGGGCAGTCGACGGTAGAGCCATCTGAATACCCTGGGGTTCTATGTAGGGTACTTCGTACCTTCTGCAGGTCTTATAAAAATATTTTATAAAAAACGATTTTATGAAAAAAATTTAAAATGCGAATTTTTTATAAAGATTTTTTGTTAAAATTAAAAAATTATTAAAAATTTGCAAGAAATTAATTTTTTTATTTTTTTAAATAAAATAAAATCGTCCCTGGGCAAGTAGGGTCATACGGCCCCCTACTAAAATTTGTGTGCCTCTGAGAGCAACTTTGTCCAAATTTGATAATTTGGTAGTTGATTTAGGGGTTTTTGGCCCTTCTAAATGTAATGGCAGTGTCCTTTTTGGCTAAAAATACTCTGAAGTGGTAGCTACCTCCTGGATCTAGCAACCACCTCCAATCTTCAACCCTTTGCAGATTTGGCCTCCAATGTCCAACTGAGACGAAACAAAAGAAAAATCTGACTATCTCAAACACTCTGGACGCAATGGTGAGCTCAAATTTGATGCAACAAGCTCCCAAAATGCACCTGCAATACAAGGAAAAAAATAGAATGCTCCAAGAATCTCTCCAAAAGAGTAACTAAAGGCACTCCAATAGCTCTGATACCATGTAAGAATTGGCTATGAAGGTAGCCATCCAAGATTTAGGGGCCTAATAGAAAGCACAAGCATAAGAGAGATAGAAACAATATGACAAGAATAAACTATATTCTATCAATAATGCAAATAGAATATGATGAGCTTGACAAAAGTACATAGGAGACCCCTTGGTTATATAGCCAAGGTGAGAACATAGAAGGGCATAAGATTATGACAAGTGTTATAATCTTATGACATGAGACAACTATGAAAAACTATCACTCCACTTAAAGTGGAAAAGAGATAATGTGATAATCACCACAAAAGGTGGAAGTGATAAAATAATGACATGTCAAGTCCACCAAAAGTGGAAATTCTCCAACAACCTCCTATGTGGTCCCTAAGTAAACTTTACTAAGGTGTAATTATGACCTAGGACAAGGTATAGCATTTTTAATTACACCAACAATAAGGTTTGAACATAATAGAAAGAAAAAAGTCTTTATTAGTATTACTTATTAGACCAAGAGTCATTATTACTATCTACTGATTTGAAATCAAGTAACATGAGTAGATGATATTATGTTCTTGTTATAAATCAAAGTGTAGTGTCCCTTCATTTCGGCCATTTTTGTATCTTGAGTGAGTTCGTTTGGTTAATTTGAGTTGTCTCTTTTGTTTATTATTATATTTTTGAAATTTCTTTTGAAATCATGTGATAAAGTAACATTATATCTAGCCTTGATTAATCAATTAAAATAATTTAAATTGATTACAAGGTGACTTAGTTAATTGGGGGTAAAATAATCATTAAATGGATGATGAAAAGATGTTATATATTATGATTATTAATTTAAACAGTAAGAGTAGTATGGTATGAACCAATTTATTTTTTTGGGAATTCTCTAAGACATTTCCTCTTCAAACTGCATGTCATGGTTTTCTCCATATTCATTTATACCCTATTTTGAGTTGGGTAGATTTAGAAATCTTATCATATAAATATTTAATTTCTTAATGAAAAATAAAATGAAATGAAATAAAATGCTTAAAATTTATTTGGTTTCAAGCATGTAGTAATACCTAAATTTGTATTCTATGACCTCAAAGACCCTAAACCCTATGAATTACAAAAAAAATACATAAATAAAATCTTGCTACCTACTTGGAGATGAAGGAAATAGTGTTATGGAGGAAGGAGTTAAAAATAACTATTGTGTGGGGGGTCATATATGTGGGTACCCTCTAAAATTGTCATTATATAAATGTAGAGGAAAATAAGCTCATAAGAAATTTAAAATATAAATAGCTTTATGCAATGCGTATCCATTCTATAATGGGTATGCATTTATAATATGCACCTCTTTAGGCATGGGATCTTGAAGCATAATGGTTACCTATTCACAACCACTCCACCATACACAAACATCATTGACAAGCCTCCAACACTCCTTCCTTGCAAATAGGGTTGTGCTCCAAACATTCCCTCATTCCACTAGCTTTTGTAATATGAGCAAGAGTGATCTATCCATACATAGTCTATATGGTTGCAATACATGTGTTTTCTCACATCTAACACATATATAGTAGTGGTAAGTAGATTTGGAACATCACAATGCCTAAGCTTGCACAACTAGGAAAAAAATTTCTCATCAAAGGAGTATTAATAATATTTCTTTATTTTGTTGAATTGTATTATATTTTTGTGTTAAGTATTTATAGTATTTTGGTGTTCTAAGGATATGACATAAAATTGTGCTAAGAGGATGTTGGCACTTGATTTTCATAGATATTTTCATAGCTTAGAAATTATATCATAGCTATCAATAAATAACTCATGACAAATTAAATCCATCACATGAGTTAATTTTAAAAATACAAAATTAGTTATTATTTTAACTAGTTTTATTTAAAGTGTGGATCTAACTATAAATCGATTTATTATACTTGATCTTTAGGGAAGGGTTTAATTATGAGGTTTTTCTAGGTATTTAGAATGCAAAGCATAGGCATGACTCAAGAATCTTAAATTGTAAGGTAAAATAGGACATGGTAGGGCTCCATAAATATTTGATTAACTAAAGGCACCAAGCGTTGATCCCATAAACATTGGAGCTAGATTGTTATTGAATAGCTTGAAGACAACGAATTTTGTTGAATATTTTGATGAATGATGGATTGTTATCATATATTCAAGAATGTATGGTTGGGAATAAATAAAGAAATAAAGTGTTACTACTCCCACTTGGAACCATTTTCTTAAGATAATAGATCATGAGGTTGACTAGTTGAGCAACCTGTTGATATTATATAGTTTGCATATATATTACTTGGGCTTGCGGGTTAGCAAGGTGTGCCTCTTTTATGGAAATTTCAAATTGGAGGTGGTGTAAGAGGATTGATGACGCCAACCCAGGATATGATAGCTCTTTGAGGAATTCTGTTGACAGAACACGTGCCTTGTATTTGCATCCTCATGCGTAGCTATGTGTTATTCTTTCCTTTAAACCCTGCCTTTTTCGAGGGGATGTGAATACTATGTCGGGAGGTTTTCTTTTCTTTTTTGGGGGGACAGAAGGACAGAGAGAAGACGCTGGCACCGGAGGCAGGGACGCTAGCAATGGTGATGCTGCCTTAAACTCTTCATATCTGGTATTGACCTTTCACTTCTCCAGCTTGGCGGATTTACAATCTGTTTAGAGTTTGTGATGGTGAAATTTTTAGGGTCGGTGTTCCTCTTTTCTCACCTGTAGTTGATGTTTGAAGCAATGTTGTCGCTGTTAGTCTTAAGTTGGGCACATTTTATGGTAGTCTGCATTTAGGGTGTCCTTTAGATAGCCAGCTAGAGCATGATAGGAAGTTTAACAATTGTAAATAACCTCCTTGGTTCTTTTGGCGTCATCTGCCAATTGCATTTGCTTGAAAGTTTCTAAAACCTTTTCAATAGACCTATCTCCTGTACCTACGCCCCTGCAGCCAATCTTCTGGTAGTCTCCTCATTCTTTTGCCATGCAAGCTATGCTTGGCATTGTCGGTGCTTCTCTTCGACTGTAGTCATCTCCTGATTTTCAGACCGTAAGGTTTCCTTGGAGATGCCTGATTCCGCTCCATTTACCTCGGCTTTAGGTTTTTGTTTCACTTCCTCATCTTCAACATCGTCAATGCATGAGTATGCAACAACAGCGCATACCTTGGAGCTAACCCAGTCACATTTTTTAGGCCTTTATCCTTAACAACCACAGTGTTAGCAAGGAACGATGAATAATTCTGTGTTTTGGAGTTACCAGTCTGCAACTGCAAATTCTGAAACCCAAGTGATACATTAAAATCCACTTTGTGCATATCCTGCAATCATTGCATTCCTTGAGTTCACATTTCTTAGAGGCATTCTGAGAACAAGTCACGTGCCTTGTCATAGTGTTTAGACCATGGAGAGTGTATAAATTTGAATAAAATCCCTGATACCATTAGCAATCTGTCACAGCTGCAACACTGGAACATAGCATGTTGTACAGATTTAAATAACCTTCCTGAAATCTTCCTGATTTCGTTGGCAATCTGTCACGTCTGTAGTACTCGAAAATAGAATGTTGTAGAGGTTTAAATAATCTCTCTGATTTCATTGTCAACCTGTCTCAGCTGCGGCGCTTGAACATAATAGGAAGTTTAAAGGTTTAAAACACCTGCTTGATTCTATTGACAATCTGTCGTATGCGGCATTTTTGCTAACCAGTTCACGTACCATGTTAATGCGTCCACTTTTTGCATCCATGTCTTTTAAGGCAGTTGCAAGTTGCAACTATAATATCTGACAGAACTCCCTATCCCTCTTGCTTTTGTGGATGCCCTTAAACCGTCCCTTAGCTTTCGTTTGGGGCTCAGGCAGTTAGGATGTTGGCTAAGGTTGTGAAAACAGGATTTTCACCTACCGATTACTTTTGCTTGAGAATTCTGTGAAGTCTCATCAATAAATTTCATTTAGCACATATCATAAAATCGCTACAGCCCATTGAGACCACACTTTCTTTTCCTCCGCTTCTGTGGTGAGGAATTGTATGTGGAGAGTGGTTTCAGTGGGGTTACACTTGAAACGGTGAGGAACTGCCTGATATGTGGAGAGGAATTGTCTGATAGGTGGAGAATGGAGTGAGATTCATTTCAAATAGTTCATGTGCCCTATCTATGCATCCGGATTTTGCATACCAATCTATCTAGAGAGTTGTGCACCTATAACATTTACTAAATTAGTCAAGTCTTATATACTCTGATAAAGGCCCATTGTGCTAAAGTACAATTTTACGAGAGGAATTTACATAGGTCATATTCTTTTTAGTAAATTATATGAGGGGGATATAAATAGTTTTCTTTTAGACTAGTCCTTGATTGTGCAATGTATGGAGAATATGGGTATTCAAATACTAATGTTGGATATATAAATTGTGCTAATAGTAATATCATATATTAACTATAGATGAATGATAATTGACAAATGGGTATTTAATCAATTTATAATTTCATGAAATAAAATGAACCATTGAATATAAAGGTGTCAATAAATAAGAATTATTATAATTGATATCTTTTTACAACCTTCAAAATACATATATTGTTATATCAATTGGCAATATGATCGTTAAGTGTAATATATTTTACTAGTGATTAGGGAATATTTGATTGTTGTATCAACATCCTTTATTCATATAATTACTTATAATTATCATTACATCAATATGATGCTATAATTTCGAGAGCTTCGTCACTAATACATGGTTAGTTATAAGCATTGATATTTTAAGCAATGTGGATAGTTATCAACCCATTATACCCATTAAGTAAAGCTTCATCACTATGCCGTATATTTATATTCTTGATTCCCCAAATCATCAAAGATCTAGTTTGATAAGATAAATGAATGATAGATTGCTTTGGAATATAGTGCTCTAGAATATGCAGTGCCTCTATATGGAATATACATATTTTAGATATATTAAAGTTTGGATTTTTATATTTTATAAAGTTTTATTGTAATTTATATAACTACATTTTAGTATGTTTTAAAGATAAAGTTAATCACAAATTTCTTCACTATTAGACTGGTGAATTTCATATAAAACAACTGTGTTGGATCTAAATTAGATTTATTTAGCTTGAAGACAACAAATGTAAATGTTATATTTTGATTAAATTAATTACTTTGAAGTAAACAAAAGTATAGGCTAGGAATTTTAAATCAAAAGAAATGTTATGCATACTATAGGTTTTCAAGGTGCTTATCTATTTAAAAGATATTATGATGGAAATGCTTTTCAATTATAGTGGATTATTTAATTATCCATTACATTATCCTTGATAAGATTGGATTATGTTCACATGTTCAAATGAATGGGTATTTATAGTCGTCTTTGAGCATGTATAGATCATTATTTTGTTTATATTCAGAGTTCTCTTTGGAATTATTCTTTATGCATACTAGTGGTTACACATTGATCATGTTTTTTTTCCCTCTTGTTTATTTCATTATTGAGGTAATTTTATGAATAGACATATTTTGGATATAATGGGAACCCAAATGCTTAAGTTACTTCCTTGTTCGATAGTAACGGGTGGTAGGTTGTTAGGATTTCAAAGGTGATGGAATCCCATTTTTTGTTGAATTTTCCCATGATTCAACCTTGTGTTTCCTTTGATCGTATTCTTATTTTAAGTTCTCATGGGTGTACTTTTTCTATTATTTTTTTACCTTAATTATGACTTCTAGTGAGATGGTTCATGTCTTGCACACGCATTCAGTTGTGATTTTTATGCTTGATACATCCCTTGCTTTCCCTTTGTTTGCCTCCAGAAGCAGTTACCTTGTAAGTGGTCTTTGAGATTGTCGTATGTCATGTTGAGGTTGATCTTGTGAGTTGGTCTTGTGATCGTCTACTTGTCTATCTTGGTCATGGGTCCTTTCTTTTCATTTCCTAGCACGGGGGGTGGGCCTTCAGGTCCATGTGGTTGGGTGGAACATGCTATGCACCCCATTGGGTTCCTAGGATGTGTTCACAATGTAGAAACAAATGCAGAGTTCTAGAGCTTCACTTGGTTGAAGACTACTACTCATTTTATACCTTATTCTTCATTGATGTATCATTCTTGTACTTGATGTACTCTTCCCGTTGATATAAGGGAAGCATTATTTAATGTATTATTGTGCCCATGATGTGTTGTATCTGTGGAAATATGCTCCACAATTGTACTATTGAACTGTGAATTGAATTGCAATAAAATGATGTATTGTTTTCCACTCTTTTGATCATTAATAGTCTATGTTATCATTGTGTAATCCCGCTTGTTTATTCATTTTCATTTGATAAAAGTTTATGATTCGTAATAACCATTCCATGCACCCCAAAGGACGTGCATGACTTTGTAATTACATAATTGCTTTCATGTAATGTATGTACATATTCATCATATGCAATGTTTCGCTTTAAAATAAAAAGTGTGGTGTTTGTTGTCCTTTGGGGTTCACACGGTAGGGTATTACACAAAGGCCATGATGCTAGAATATTTTAAGGTTTAGGAACCCAAATATTCCAGAAAAGGAGAATATTATCCAAATGTGGAAACAAACTTATCATGCATTTATATGTAATTATATATTTTTGATGTGAAAGGATACATGTATGAATAAGTATATACCTACAAATAGTGCACCATCAGTATTAGCTAATTATGCATAAAATAGGAGAGTAGTTACTCCCATGGTTAAAAACTAAGGATTTGAGTAACAAGAAGTTGCCAAGCTCTAGGATGTTACATAAACATAACTAGAAAGATATAGTCAAAAAACTATAACTAGTCAAATCGTCTACCGAATTTGTAAGAAAGGACTCAAATAAGAGGTTGTTTCCTAGACCCAAAATATTGTGAGAATTTAACATGGGTATTCGAGTTAGATGTGTTAAACCTATTTAGTCGAATAATCAAAACTAGTGAAGTCATCACTATTGGAAGAGAATATATTTGAGATAGTTAACCTTTAGGTCAAACTAATAGTTGGTTTAACCATAGGTCAACAAGATTTCAAAGTTGAGTTAGAGGTGGGTGAACTTACGACACCACTTCCTTAGAAAGTGGATGAATATATATAAAACTTTGGCCAAAGTAAGTGCAAAAGTCTCTTCTTGCACTTTTTGATTCACTATGCTTTAGGTTTGCATAACTTCTTAGTAGCGTCATCCATAGTTGAAAGGTATCCATAGTTGTATGGCCATACATGTTATGTAGGACACAACACTAGATACTCAAATGGAAATACTAGAGGTTCCTATACCAAACTCTTCGTTAAAAGGAAGGGCCACTTCTAATTGGAAGGTGTGCATGGGACTATTGATCAATGATTGAAGGTAAAACATTTAGGTGATGCTCTCCCTCTTGCAGATGGCATGCCAAGACTTTTGAAATAGAAGAGTAATCCAAATAAGGATACCTTGATCTTAATCTCTTGTAAATTATGAAATTGTTTATATGATCATGAATTCTATTTATAAACTATATTTTAAAAGATGAGTTTCATTTACATAAATTTTAGTTATGTTATTATGCAATTTTATATGAAATTTTTTATGCAACATGCAAAATATGTTATTGGAAAAGAAAAAATTCATTTCCCTAATTTTGAAGATATTGAATTATTCACTTCATGAGTTAAAATCTAGGTGAAAACTATAGCATAGGGATAGAGTTGTTACATATGGTATCAAAGCTATTGAAGGTTCAACACATGGACCTATGAGATCATTACATAAGTTTTTCCTCAAATATTATCAGTTGCTAATGTTTGAAATGTTCTTATGCTAGAATGGAAAGAAAAAGAAGAACAATGAAAATAGTAAGGAAGTCAATTTTTTGAAACTTGTCTGACTTTATGACTAAGAAAGAGTCATCCCCAAAGGTTAAATCCTTAAACATATTAGCTACATAGGAGGTGCTTGGATCACTGAATTTGAGACACGGTTTGACACACTCAAGTGTATCAGGCTAGAGAAGAAGCAATGAGATATAGCAGCATTGAAGGCCATTATTCCTATCTTTGTAGTCAAACCATCAACTCAAAGGGAGATACCCTTTGGTTGTGGTAGGAGTTCACCTGTGATTATAAGAAGGTTATGGATGAGTACCCGCAAGTACAACTATCCTCCAAATTTTTTTAGTTGACTCTAAGGGTGAGGAATCACCCAAGGAGATCCCTTTTTCTAATAATGACTTGTAGTCACAAAGAGTCAAATATTATGTATTAAATAAGGATACTGTGTAATCCACAAATAATATAATAAAAAATCCATTTGATTAAGTTGAAAAAATGAATATGATTAATGTCTATTGATACAAATTCTAAATTAGAGGAACTAACTATAAGCATATACTAAAAAATTTAGGTGAACTAGAAAATTCAACATGATACAAACCAAAATAAACTATGGAGGTAGTTGAGAGGTAGAAAAACATTCTGACAACCCAAATTCAAAACTATATTAAATCCTAGCAATGATACTTGAAACAAGAGTGAGATTTAGTACCTTAGAGTAGGAGGTCAAAGGCCACAGTAGGCCAATATAGGAAGCATCTCCCAAAAGTAAAGATGAAAATAAATTTGAACACACCAACCAAAGTCAAGGCTTGACGATTCTAAGTCAAGGCTTGTTAATGAGAAAAGAAACTGATTAGCCCTTGAAATATCTAAGGTTATGAAGAAGATGAATCCACCATGAATTATGGATAAAATTTCTTAGAAAATTCAGTTGCAAGGAAAAACTCTAGTAAGTAAAGTATGCTAACCAAACAAGATCTCAAGTAGCAAAGTGTTTGGTCGAAGCTAAGATTGAACTTCAGAGTTTCTCAATGAAAGTAAATATGTAAGTAGCCCTTTAGGATCTTTTGATGTCAATATCAGGATAAAATGGTAATGGATGCATAGGCCTAAGGGAGACTGCTTTACAAAAATGATAGAATGACTAGACAACCTTGGGAACAAAGTGTATTTGTAAGGTACACCTAGGGATAAGTTAAGGAAAATGACAGTTGTCTGGTTGTAGAAGGCCAAGAAAAAAAGATGTCAACTCCATGCATTCAAAAATCGAGAAAATGGATGACTACAAAGAGTTCATCTTTTAGGATGATTTAATGTATTATGAGTCCCAAAAACACCAAGAAGGGGAAAATAGGAGTATATGGATCAAGAAAAGATTAGATACAAATAAGTACCCTATTCAACAAGGTTTTGATGATGTATTTCCATACAAATTTCCTGGATTACTTCATAAGAAATTTTTTAACTCTTCCATAGATTTAATTCCTAGATCAAAACCTTATATCCAAAGTTTCTTATCAAATGACCACAATAGAGTTGTTGGAGTTAAAGGCTTAGCTGTAGGATCTGTTAGCAAAAGATTTGAATGAAAAAAAATTGTTAGAAGTATTTGACTAAATAAAAGAGAAGTAACTACAACACCAATTCTAAAGTTCGTAATTTGGAAGGACAATTTGTGGTTATCATTGATGCCTTGGGAAAAGGATTAGGCAAGATATTATGCAAGAATGGTAAGTTATCGCCAATGAGTCTAGGAGATTGAAGACATAAGAACAAAACTATGGTCCACACGATCTCGAGCTAGAAGTAGTTCATGGTTTGCAAACCATGGAGGCACTATTTGCTTGGGAAACTTTTGGAGTTAAAGACAGACCAACATGGTCTAAAGTATTGTTTACCCAACCAAATCTAAATGCTCAAAAAGTGAGTTGGCTTGAGCTAATATCCTATTATGATTTTGAAACCAAATTTATAAAGGGAAAGGTAAATTGAGCTGTAGATGCCATAAGTCAAAGGAGGCATATCTTCTCAATGATATCTATTCATTCTGATTTCAAGAGTCAAGTATTACAAAATTCCACAAGAGATGAATGATATGGGGTGAAATCACAATATTGTGTCTCACTTTTTGCCCAAGATGGACATTTACATCAATATTTTTAACCGAATCTTCATCTTCTGAGACCTATAACAACTAATCCATTAAAATTAGATTATAATGTGAACTAGTGATTTGTGGAAATTTGTTGGTAGATTCTATATATATATATATATATTAATTTTTTTTTTTGAAATAAATCATGAATATTTCAACATCTCCTTTAATAACTAGTTTTAGACAAAAATAACATTTTCAGAAAGTAATGTTCGTGTCATACAACATAACTTTTTTTCTATAAAGGATTACATTTTAATTTTTGGAATATAGATTCTCAACATCAATATCTAGGGAAAGGATATTTTTTCATAATTTTTAATTGCATTTTTTTTTTAAATTATTTTTTTAAGTCATTGTAACTATAATTTGGACATACATGTGTATCGTACAACATAACTTTTTGTGTATATATCGAAATCCAATTTTTATTTTTTTGGTTGAAACAAAGAAATCAATATCTAGGGAATGGGTATTTTAAAAAAAAATTAAAATTAATGGTTTACTATTTTTTCTCCTCTACACAACAAAGGGCTTGATGTTCAGATAAAAACCTATGTTTAGTAAAAATTAAAAATTAAATACATGATAAAATGAAAATATATCAAACCTATACTTGTTGGAAAGATCGTTTCAAGGGCTACAATCTTGCAAAATATAATTTTTAAATGATGTTATTTAATTCCTCAAAAGGTAAAGAAAAAGTGATTTTTTGCTAGCATTTTGATAGGTGTGAAGGAGACTCCATTGTGGGTATGATTTAATACTAGAGGGGTTTTATCCAAGGGGGTTTGATCTAAGGGGGTCTTATCTATCCCTCTTCAATTAAAACTCTTTATATGGAGTGTCTCAAGACTTAAATCATTAGTTCTTTCCAAAAACAATGATTTCAGGAAAAAATCAGTACATCCCAAAAGCTAGACACAGTATTGTGACAACACCCTATGAGCAAGTAAAAAAAATATCTCATGGACAATCCTCAAGATTCAAGGTAAGATGGGTTTAATTTTGATCCAAATGGACTGCTAAGATTCAGGGAAAGGATGTATGTATCATATTCCAAGGTGTTAAGGAATACTATGTGGAAGTAAGTTCACTTTGCACCATATTCAAGACATTTTGGAGTAGCAAAACTTTTGGCTAATATGAAACTGCTATATTTTTGGAAGGAATAAAGGAAGATGATACAAGGTTTGTAGCAAGTTGTCTAGAGTTCCAAAGGGTGAAAGCAGAACATCATCACCCAGAAGGATCTATGTGTCCTCAGGAAATTCTAGAGAGGAAGTGACAGATCATTAATATGGATTTTGTACAAGGTCTTCCTATGCCAAATATTTGGCATAATGCTATTTTAGTAGTGGTGGATAGGCTCACCAAGGTAGCCTAGTTCATATTGGGAAATTTGACAAGTGGGGTACCAGTCGTAGCCTACAAATTCATGCAGGAAGTGTATAGATTACATGGTGTTCCTAAGAAGGTATCTTAGATAGGGATGGACATGTAACATTAAGGTTTTGGTAAACCATATTCATGTCTTGGAAACTCAATTGAATATAAGCTCAACTTATCACCTTGAGATAGATGATCAAACTTAAAGGGTAAACCAAGTTCTAGAGGATTTGTGGAATTTTCTTAGTATAACAATTCCTATCATTTTGTGATAAAATTAGATCCATTTGAAACATTATACAAAAGAAAGTGTTGAATTATTATAAGCTAGGATAAGTTATAAACTAGGATTAGCTATGGTCTAAAAATGTTATAAAAAATGGAAGAGTAGATCAAATTGATCAAGAAGACAAATTAATAGAGATGAATGGTAGGAAAAAAAGCTATGTTGATGTTAAGCCTACCGAGATAGTTCTCAGAGGAGAAAGAGTGCTTGAATCATGCAAGTTCTACCAGTGTGTTAGCAGGGTCATTCAGTGCAAGGTCCAATGAGACTAGTTTGCAAAGGAAAATGATACGAGAGAAGATTATAATGAGATTAAACATAAATTTCCCCATCTCCAGTACATGATTTTGAAAATGAAAAGTAAAAATTTAGTAGATTTTATATATACTATGATACTTTGAATCATCGGGGACGATGATCCTTATGGGGGAGGATATGTTACACCCCAATGTTAATTTTCCAAATTACTTTAACATATATGTTTAAATACAATTTTAGTGCATGATTATGTTATTAAGGTATTTGATGATTGGATGAGTGAAATGTATATGCAATGAGATGAAATACTTTTAAATGCTTACATGTTGTTAAATCTATGCTATGATTATACTTTTTGTGTTATTAGCTAACTACAAATATGTTGCTCTAAGTTTAATGCAAGTAAGTTTGAGCCCTCCAAAGGGGGAGGGAGAGTATCACCCAAGAGAGGAGTTGGTATTTGGAACGTTTGGTATTGCTATCTGAGTAGATACATCTAGACTCACTCATTTAGGTAATTTGGAACCTTGTTAGGTTAGTTCAAGTATTGAATCAGTAAAGTCTTAAACCTAAGTTGATAGGTTAAGTGTCCTTATGGAAAATAATGCCTTATCATTATTGAACCTCTTTCACCATCAAATTAAAATTAATTACAAATAACTATTGTAAATAACAAATGTAATATGTAATATGAGCGACTGGTTTGCTAACACCTAGTTGTTTCAGGTGATGCTCAAGTTTATCTAAGGGTTTTTGGTCCGTATTAAAACCTGTTTGTATTTGGGCTTTAGGCCCCTTCTTTTCTTGTTTGGTGTAGCTCGTATAGTCTTGTCATTTCCTTTATGGCTGCTATTGTTTAGGCTCCTATTGGTCTATGTTCATTTCTCAATGTAGCTCTCTATATCTTTGGGTTTTAGGTCCCTATAAAACCTATATGTACTTGGTTTTAGAGCCCCATCAAAACATGTTTTTCCCATAATAAAAAACAAATGTAATATGTAAAGTATATTTCAGTAGTATATATATATGTAGACACTGAAAAATGTCCTAATCATTATCATACATTCAAAATAGGTTTACTAACATCATTTCCTCTTTAACCCATCCTCTTTTCGCTTAATTGATTAAATTAGCCTATCTATTTAATTAATTACATCATTTTCATCTATTGACCTAATTAATTTAATCAGGTTAATTCATTCCTTTTCATGCTAATGTTTCATCTCATTAAATTAAATAAATCAAAACATTTAATTTAATTCCCTAAGTCATCGTATTTAATTAAATAACCCTAAGTTATTTAATTAAATATTATTTCATCTCTCTCCCATTCATTAAATTATTTAATTTAATGAATAAACAATTTAATTCTTCCATTCCCCCAAATTGCATGATTAAATCTTGTTTAATTAGTAATTAAACTAACTTTCCTCTAAAAAGGGTTCATATTCCCATGGAATATTCCTTACCCCCTTTTTTGCACAATTAAAACTTTGTTTTAATTTGCAAATTTCCTTTTTCCTCACCCATGGGAATATTCCAAAAGAATATTCTTATTCCTTCATCATTTGAAAAAGGGATATTTTCACTTGGCTTCTTAAGCAAGTTTTAACCTTTTTGAACAAGTCACCTTTAACCTGTGTGAGCAAGTCAAAAGTGTGTTTGTTTGAGGAAAGTGTGAACCCTTGATTAAAATCTCATCATGCATTCTCATCTGTTGATGAGAATCCATGATCCATGCCTCTCATCTCCTTCATCTTGGCCCGTTGATTAATATTTTTGATCTCAGCCATTCATTCCTCATTTTCTCTCCTATAAATAGGTCACTATCTGGAGACAAATGAATCCATCTTTAAGAGAAAATTCATGTTGTTGAATTCACTTGCATCCATACACTCATATTTACTCACTTTTAGCTTATCTTAGTTAATTTTAATTGAACCATAGCTTAGATCATTCATTTTAGCTTGTTTATAAATTAGGGTTTTCATCTCTTAGCTTAGAAATAGATTAGATTAGCTTAGCAATAGCATAATCATTATATTTTTAGCATAAAATCATGATAAGTTAGCTTGCATCATGTTCATTTTTAGCATAAACTAGGTTTTCATACATCAATCACAATGGTTTCATTGATTCTCTTCCATAGAATTGATTGAAACAGGCTCATTGATCACAAGATTGGGAAAGGGTCGTCGTTTCACATCAACACGACACAAATTCCAAAACATGGTAAGTTTCAAATTGGTTAGATTAGGAATTTAACTGTTTTCTTATTTTGTAGCTTTGAAGTTTAATAAAATGCTTAGTTTAGATTTCCAATTTGAATGATCTTGTTTGTATATGTAGGTATGTTTGGCGAAGTTATGCTTCGATTCATCATGAATCAAGTGTAATTGACCCTCACTGACATCTCCTCATCTCACATTCTGGTGCTAGAAGGAGGGTGACCCATTAACTTAACAATTTCTTGGCTCAAATTTTGTTTGGTTGTTGTTTTGCAGGTTGCAGCGATGCCCAAATCTCAAATAATGATGCCCTTTGAAGAGTGTCGCCATATAGCGACACCATCGCAATTTGAAATCCTGATGCCAAATTAATACACCAATGCTTATTTAAATCTGGTGACACATATTTAATCTAGAGGTATCGAAAAATGCAAATGGTGACACCCAAACTTCACCAGAGCAACGCCAATGCAAGTAGCGATGCTGAGCAAAATCTCGACGCTATCATGCTCATTGTTCCTACTATAGAGCAACACCTATTTTCACCAATGCAATTCCCATACTTCAAATTGTAATGCTATTGTGTTCATCGATGCCCAACCAAGGCTGATAGGGTTTTGCAGGTTTAAAGACATGGAGCAAAAGTGAAGAAATCTTTTCCATCTCAAAAAATTTAGAATTGTAACAAGAATTTGATGCTTTGAGGTAATTATAACGTAATTTTATGCTTTCTACTTTCTGCTTTAGGAAACGCACTAAATTTCAATTTGGTTTAAGATGAATGCTCAAAGTTGGATAAAATTGAACCTTCACATCATCCTTTTACCTTGGGCTTAAAATTGAACAAGGAAACTTCATTTTTCAATTGGTGCTTAAAACAAACTCATCGTTGCTTTGAAGGGCTAAAATTTACAACTATTTACTATGTTTTGTGATTTTTAACATTGTTAGTGGATGCATATGCCATTATCTCACACCATTTGGAAACCTTGAGAAACAAAAATATTCTCTAACACTTTGCAAGATCACGTACATCTTTCAATTGGGTTTAAAATTGAACAATTATGCTAGTGTAAGAAAGAGACATTGTGTGTGCTCCTTCCTTGTGCTTAACGTGAACTGGGCGATTGAACTACAAGTGTACTCCCTCATTTTTGTTACCTTTAGAGGGGCCTACCTAAGAATAATTTGAAGGTGACTCCAACCATTTTTTCACTCAGGTCAATATATAAATGGATAAGACTAAAATTTCAATCCCTCATGGTATGTAGGCCTTAGCCGTACAATGTCTTTCAGAATGGGGTACTACTATAAAAAGTATAAGAGCCCCTAGTAGGATTGGTTAAATACTTTAGTGGCTTGATGGACCCTTGCAAGGTGTCATGTCCCCAATTACCCGAACTAAGAACCAATTTGTCTAGCAGGAAAAATCCTAAAATATTTGTTGGTGCAAGAACAGTTATTCTGAAGCTGCCCCACATTTGTACTATTCAATTGATTAAACAAAAAAATTCCTTTTAATCTTTGGATTTTAAGGATTTTGAGATATGGTGGTCTCGAGAAGTGTGTGTCGTGGAGGGGAGCCAGTGTCACCAAATCTCTAACTGTTCACATTGTCTAGTGTTTGGAGAAATCCTAGTGGGGACTCAATAAATATGGCCATTTCTATCCTAGGATTGTAAATGATTGTGAGTCAGTTTAAAACTTTGTTTGATTTCAAAACAATACAAAAACAAACATTCACTATCATCCTCAAAATTTCAAACACTTTGGCTCAAATATGGACTTCTTGAGTTAGCCTTGATATTACTACTTTTCCTAAGGATTTATCCTTAGCGATTTCTAAATATCTTGACATTAATATCAAATCCATATTTTCCCAAAGAAAACATAAGCAATTATGGCTTTAACCTCATGATTTTCACAAAATGGAAATTGTGAAAGTTATGATGTTTTAGACATAAACATCTAGTTTTAAAACATAATCAAGATAAGTGTTTGTAAAATCAATTCACTTAAGCAAGATAAATTGACAAATGAACCCCACATGACTATTTGGAGATAGATCGCTCCCATTGAACAACCTGATCTTTGAGGTGCTATAATTTAGCCAAACTTTGAACTCGTTAACGAACAACAAGCCGATCTCATTAGTATTTTGAGAAGCTTCACTTTTGAAACAAAGGAAACAAATACACAGTGGAGAAACATGGCAACCATTTTAGGAGAAGAGGAGCAAGTTGATATTGAGCCTAGAAGGCTCATATTACCACCACCCACGTGGCAATAAATATCTTCCTTTCTTCCATAAACTTAATTTTTTTTCACATGATCTCATGTAAAATTAGGATCCCTAAAGACAAGTCTACAGGTCGTCGTTTTAGAATTAGGCATCTCACTCCAAAAGCTCTCAAGAAACACCTTTTAGTTTTTCACAGAAATAGACATAGGTTGGTAGCAAAATTTTATAGACACGCTTCAAGGTACAGTCTAGAATTATATGTATTCTTTTGGAGTCAAAATCTTGATCTTTTTACATGATACCAAACTCCTATAAATGATTCATTGAACAATAAAAATTCATAGGGGAAATTCTCTAGCCTATCATTTCAAACATAGGAATCGTAGAACAAGGTTTGGTAAAAATTGGGCTTCAATATTTTACTGCAATTGTTACACCTTGAATAGAAAATTTTGTGCTCGAGCTAGGAGAGCCCAAATAGGTTTGAACATTCCCATCCATCCTCTCATTTAAAAAAACATTGAGTCTTTAAGATTTGAACATTTTAGAGGTCTAGCATCATTGTTAATGCCTTGATCTTGTCAAAACAAAGGTTCACCTTAGGTCAACATTGGGTCAAAAATTTCACTCATCCCTTCATCAAATTTCATCCCTCACTTCATCCAACTTTGCAAAATTTTAAGTACACCAGTACTTTGTGACTTAAACAACAAATCAAATCAAAATAATTGCTAACTTAGCTACTTTGTATGTGAAATGTATCATTTTCTCTTAGCTAAGCTAGTTATCATCCTTGAACTAGTTCATCTTGAAGGTCATCACTCTACCCTAAAGATTTACAAAGTTCATAAACATCCTTTATCCCAACATCAAAGCATCAAAATCAAGTAAAAACTATTGTCCCAAAATGTTTGCAAAGACCACTTCCCACATCACTCATCTTTTCATCCCACATTATCCTCATTTCTCCCAAAAGACTTAGAGTGTCCCTTTTACCTAGATTTGAGTCAACTAGAGAGTTCAGACATTACAAAACTCAACACAACTCTCCCATAGGTGACACAAAATTTATGGTAAAGACAAGATCACAACACAAGAGAATCATGGAGAAAACCAAAGTTGCATTTACCTCAAGTGATCCAAATCCTTTAGAACTTGATCCTAGAAGTAATGTTACCCCATAACAACAATTTCCATCTCCTTCAGGACTATATGAGATTGAAGACATCACAAATAATCCATTTGAGCTTACTAGGGAAGAAATTATGGAACATCAAGCCTTTGAAAATATAGCTCCTATCTCCCTGACATTTGTAGCACAAAATTTAACACAAGGTTTCACAACTCCATTGCTAGGGCTAAATCAAACCTACATTCCTAGTCTTTCAACCATACTTGCTAAAGATTTTGGTCACACTTCACCATTTGAAATTAGTACACTTGTGGGTACCCTTGACACTAATACTCCACCTCCAACAACCAATTAGACACCTACTTTTGGTGCTCCTCCTATTTTTGAAGCTCCAAAAAAGCTACACATACCACTTGAACTTCATTATTCCACAACCACTTTGGAATTA
Organism: Sequoia sempervirens; assembly: GCA_007258455.2. NCBI lineage: Eukaryota > Viridiplantae > Streptophyta > Pinopsida > Cupressales > Cupressaceae > Sequoia > Sequoia sempervirens. The sequence goes on along the minus strand of VDFB02091717.1, from coordinate 78,031 downwards.
CAAAGACACCCTTCTTCATCCACACCTATGAGTACCACAAGTGTGCACACCATTATGCAAAGTGGTATAGACCAAGTATCTCAAAATGACACACAAGGGCATGCCAATACTATATCAAAGAACCAAACTTTAACACCAATAGGGACATCTTCATCCAACCCTCTAGTGGGTTCATCCATGCCATGTACCATTTCCACCTCATCCACCATTAATCTACCTCAAAACAATCGCTTGGTTACAAGTTCTATCAATCCTAGAAGTACCTTGATCACAAATCCCTTGTTTAAATCTTTTGCACAAGGAATCCTCCAAACATAGGACAAGGGAATCTTTTCAATCAATGGACTCAAGGTCCTAGTTTGTCATTTCCATTGCAAAATTTAATGACATCATCCTCATATTTTTCCATAGTCCCCTTTACTGTTCCAAATCAATTAGGACATCAAACATACATTCCTCCACCTCATTCAAACATCTTACAAGGAATGCTGAGCCAAGGGAACCTTCCACCTTTCATTAGAAATCCACTACCCACTCAAAAAATCAATATCCATAATCTTCGACAAATGTCTCAACAACCACCTGATCCCATAGTGCAAGCACATGCCTTAGCCTTACAACAAGCACAATAATCCTATCAACAAGTCATCCAACAATAGAAACAACAACAAGCAACCTTAGCACAAAAACAACATCAAGCACAACAAGCAGCCTTAGCACAAAAACAACATCAAGCACAACAAGCAGCCTTAGCACAACAACAACATCAAACACAACAATCAACCTTAGCACAACAACAACAACAACAAACTCAATAAGTAGGCTTAGTAAAACAATAGCGACAACAACAACAAGTAGCCTTAGCAACACAACAAGCAAATTTATTAGCACACCAACAATAACAGGCCCAACAACAAGCCCTAGTGGTGCAACAACAAGAACAAGTTCAACAATAATCCCTAGTAGCTCAATAGTATGCCCAACAATAGCAACAAGGTTCTTATTATCCTGATTTAAACAACAACAAACCAAACACATTAGGAACATTTACATTAATATCCCCATCATCTTCACAAAATATCACATCACCATACATCCCATATAACTCATATGTCATCCCACCATATGTTCCTCCACCCAACCTGCAAGATGATCTAGCATCACAATTGAAAATACTCTCATAGGAAATGCAGGACCTTTGCATGGGAAAGATAAAGCAACCGCATACACAGAACTTGTGTCCTTACCCATTTGACCAAAACATAGCAATGATAACATTTCCTCCTGGTTTCAAAATCCTCAAATTTGAAAAATATAAAGGGAGAGGAAGTCCTGTGGACCATATCAAAGAATTTAATGTCATGTGCATGGAAGTGGCTTACAATGATTCATATCTAATGCATCTCTTCCCTTGAAGTTTGACTGGTCATGTTATGGATTGGTTTTCTCATTTGCCTCTTGGTATCAAAAATTTTCAAGAAATCACTGATAAATTCATTGATAACTCAGAAAAAATCAAGGAGAAAATTTCACTAATTTTTTTACAATGATGGAGACAAATAGCTAGTAAAAGCAGGTGGTCTCTTCTCGATGAACAATAAGTAGGAATCATCATAACCAATCTGGATCCATATCTATCATTCCACTTGAAAATTCAATGCATTACATCGTACGATGAGATTTTCCTTAGAGCCCTTAACATTGAAAGAGCGCTGATCTAACAAGGAAATACTCAAGCTTATAAAGACAACCATCCTTCAACTAGTTCAAATAAGAAACCTTGTGTATGGGCTAAGACAAAAATTGTAACAAATGATGATGTGGTCAATGCTAAGGTAGTCCTAAGTGCTCCTAGACCTAATAACAATCAAGTTGCTAACATCTAGCCGACTATGCAACAAGCAAAACCTCCTCAGAACAATCAGATTAGTAACACCAACATGCAACAAAGGAAAACCACTAATAGGAATAACTATCCCAAATGCAAGTACACACAGTTATCATAACCCATCAAGACAATCATGAAAAATTTGGTAAAGTCAAATTTGATAACACTTCCCAACTTTGAAAACTACCAGGAACCACAAGAGAAGCCATCCTGGTACAATGAGTGTGATCTCTGTGACTTTCATAAAATCAAAGTGAAAAAAATAGCAAATTGCATGAAACTTAAGAATATCATCCAAGATCTCATAGAAAATGATACCATATCCTTGGAGGTACCAACTAGGAATCAAGATCTTAAGATATACAAGAACCCTATGCTAATCATAATAAAGAAAACAACAACAACAAAGCTAAGGATTACACCAACATGTAGCACACCTATTCCAATGTAGTTTCCTCCTACGATAGTGTTATCACTATTGTCACCATCAAAGGAGCTAGTACAAAATTTGGAGTCACCACACAATGTGGAAAAATAACCATTCAAGGAGTCCCATCTCAATCTAGGACACAACCTATTTTTCTCACACCTAATCCTAACAAGTACAATCTTCTAGATCAACTTAAGTAGACCCTGACATAAATATCAATATTAGAGCTCTTAAGGTTATCCCTCGCACACAAGGAAATATTGGAGAAAGCCTTTTTTGAGTCATCTATTCCCAAGAACATTGATACCAATCAGTTTCAAGCTATGGTAGGGCATATCACTAACCATCTTCTCACTTTATCTGAACAAGAACTACCATCACAACCATCTCATAACTATGGTTTACACCTTGAGGTTTTCATTCATAAAAATATGGTCAAAAGAGTCTTGGTAGATGGAGGTGCTGGTTTGAACATTTGTATCTTGCAATTGATCAAAAATGTAAGCTATTCAGAAGATACTATAGAGAATACAAATAGTACCACCATCAAAGCATATGATGACCAAGAATAAGTACCACAAGGAATCATTGCACTTTCAATCCAAGTGGGACCTCTTATTGTAGAAACTACATGCCGAGTGCTTGATCTTGATCTTCCCTATAACATACTGCTTGGTCGACCCTAGATTCATGCTCTAAAAGTTGTAGCCTCAACCTATCACTAGTTTGTTGAAGGCAAAGAAATCACTATCCATGGAGATCCTAAGCCTTTCTACTACTAAAAAGGTCTTGAGGCCAAGTTCTATAAGATCCCACAAATACCTAAAAATGATGAAGGGCCTACACCACCAAGCTTATTTATTGACCCATCATCTCTAGCCTCTACCTAAAAAACAAAAATGCCCATTGAGAAGAATATACCTAACGTCAAAGCAGTGATCCAAGATGATGGTTGTGGAAACTATAAAATACTGAAAGACACCTTTTTCTTAGGAGATTTACCTATTTCTCCTCAATCTAATGGGAAACCCACATCTAGCACTAAAGAACCCAAAACAATCAAGATGGAAGCTATTATCACCAAGTGGGGGGATTTGAATCAAGAAGATATTAATGAAGAAGACATCTCTAAACTCCTTTATCAAGATGAATGACCTATTCTTGTTCTTCCCATGGATGATGATAACAAAGGCTTACATCTAATGAAGAGTATGGGATATAACAAGAATGAGAAGCTAGGATAGAACGCCAATGGTTTACTAGAACCCATCATTCCTGAGAAACGAATAAATAATCTTGGCTTGGGTTGTACTACTAGCATAGTCACACTTATTGGAAAAAGTATTTATGCTAAATGAGTCGAGGCTTCCTCTTGGTGACCTACATCACGTGATACAACTTGAGATGACTTTCCCCTTGATGTTGTTGACCTATTTGAGAACAACACCCTCTTTATGATATCCATAACATCCTTTTTATCAAGCAACCAACCAACTGAAATCCATCTAGTATACCCACAACTCATTGACATGGACCAACAAGGATCATTGATTCTAGATGTATTTGAAAATGATGAAGCGATCTCAGAATTCATGGGAAACTATGGCAACTTATCATGCGAAGATCACAAAGTATGCTTCAACTTAGAGATCAATACAGGGGCATACTATGGGGAGACTATTGAATCCTTCAGTCGCAAAATAAATGAAATGCAACTAACTTTCAGATCCTTGAGTGAAAACCACCTAGTGGCACTCTCTGTTCCTAAAATAGTAAAAAAAAAAGACACATTTGATGGTGAAAACCTCTCTGAGGAACCCAAGTATGAGGGATTCAATCTCCTCCTTAGTGCAATGCATCTAGAGAAGTTAGTAGTACTAGTAGAAAAAGCCACTCTAGTCATTGTGGGAACAAAGGAAGCACCTAAGATCACTTTCTATGTTGAATCATTGATGGATGAAGAACAAAAGAACCTAAAAAAAATCCTTAAAGAGCAAAGAGCTAACTTTTCATGGCCATACATAGATATGCCATGCCTTGATCCTGAAGTGGTTGTGCTTCACTTAGCAGTGTATCCTCAAGCCAAACTAGTTATGCAGAAATTAATATACAACCCTAGATTGCACTTTTGGTTAAACTAGAACTACAAAAGCTTCTTGACGTTGGATTCATCCGACCGATAGATTATCTTGAGTGGGTTTCAAACTTGGTACTAGTCTCAAAAACTACTGGGGACATCAGAATATGCAGTGACTGTAGAGATATGAACAAGGCATGTCCAAAGGATGATTTCCCTCTTCCCAACATCGATCTCATCATGGAATTAATAGTTGGGCATGAAATTTTGTCACTCATGGATGGTTTTTCAAGCTACAATCAAATGATAATTGCTAAGGAGGATCAACATAAAACTGCATTCACTTGTCCATGGGCAACCTATTGCTAGAAAGTGATGTCGTTTGGGTTAAAGAATGCAGGAGTAACCTATCAAAGAGCAATGACCCTCATCTTTCATGAAACGATCCACAAAATAGTTGAAGATTATGTGGATGGTATTTTGGAAAAATCAAAGAAGAGAAGTGAGCACATACAAGTCTTATGACCTATCTTTGGTAGGCTTGATGAATACAAGGTATGACTGAATCCAAAACAATGTGTCTTTGGGGTCACATCAGGGAAACTTATGGGCTTCATTGTTTCATAAAGAGGGGTAGAAATTGATCCAACAAAGGTAAAAGCCATCCTAGACACGGAGCCACTGCAAACATTAAAGAAGATGAGAGGATTCCAAGTAAGATTACAGTCCATCAGAAGGTTCATAGCCCAATTATCAAATAAAATTAACCCCTTTTTGCATATTCTTAATAAAAGGGATAACCTACAAGTGGGATTGTAAATGTGATAAATATTTCCAATAGATCAATGATTATTTACTAACACCTCTAGTGCTCATGCCACCGATACTGAACAATCCACTAATCCTATATATCTCAGCAACACCAACAGCACTAGGAGCTCTTTTAGCACATCATGATGAAAATAGAAAGGAAAGAGCCATCTACTATATTAGCAAAACCTTGGTAGGCTATGAGATGAACTATTCACCCATTGAGAAGGCATGCCTAGGAGTAGTTTTTGCTTCACAAAAGTTCAGGCACTACATGTTATCACATCAAATCAATCTCATTGCAAAGATTGATCCATTGAAATATTTGTTATCCAAAGCAACCCTCACAGGATGAATGGCTCAATGGGTGATGATATTAATAGAATTTGGCATAGAGTATGTGGAGCACAAGGAAATAAAAGGACAAGTGATCACAAACCAACTAGAAGAATCACCTATCTATGTTGAGAAACCATTGATATCTAAGTTCCCTAATGAATCGGTGTTCCTTATCAATCTCACAACTCAATGGAAGATGTACTTTAATGGATTGTTCACCCAACATGGATAAGGAGAAGGCATTCTTTTCATCACCCGTCAAGGTGATTGCATCCAAAAGTCATATAGGCTATCATTTCCCTATACCAACAACATTGTTGAGTACAAAGCCTTAATCAGTGGAGGATTCAAGAGATGAAATTCTATGGAGATTCATAGCTGGTTATCAACCAAGTCAATGATGACTATAAAACTAAGGATGATAAGCTCACTCCTTATAAGAAGATGATGGATAATCTCAAAGACCTTTTTATAGACATAACTTTTGAGTAGATTCCTCACATGAACAATAGAGCAGTGGATGCCATGACAACAATCAGATCACTACTAGACATGCCAAACAACATCCTCAAATGTGAATTCTTGGTAGAACAACTTCTTGTACCAACTTTTGAAATCATTGAATCTGAATTCACAAGTGTTATTGTTGGTCCTGGATCCCCATGCTACTATGACATCTCTACTTACCTTAACAAAGGAACCCTACCATCAGATATCACCTCAAACCTTAAAAATACCTTAGTTAAAAAGGCATCTCAATTTATGATCCTAGGTGATACCCTTTACTATTGAAGCATCGAAGGGACATTACTACGATGTCTTAACCAAGAGGAAGCCTTAACTACTTTAAAAAAGTACACAATGGCATATGTGGGTCCCATTCTAGTGGTATGGCATTAGCTAAGAAACTATTGAGGACAGGGTACTATTGGCCAACCATGGAAAATAAGCTCATTGGTATGTACGAAAGTGCATCTAGTGTCAACAATATGGGGATCCGATTCATGCTTTATCTCAAGAATTACAACCAATGATCACACCATGGCCTTTTTCACAGTGGGGACTGGACCTCATAGGAAAAATCACCCCAACCTTATCCAATGGCCACAAGTTTATCATAACAACCACTAAGTACTTTAATAAGTGGGTTGAAGCCATTCCTATGACCCACATAATAGGGAAACAGATTGCCAAGTTTATCCTGAATTACCTAATTCGTCATTATGGTGTTCCATAAACCCTCATCTTAGACAATGGAACCTCTTTTAAAAATTAGCATGTGAAAGAGTTGTGTCAAAAATTCAATATCCATCACTGATTCTCTACCCCATACTATCCCCAAGGCAATGGTTAGGTTGAGGCTACTCAACAAAACTATCTTGAAAATCCTAAAGAATATAGTGAATGAAGTTGGTCGTGGCTGACATCTACAACTAAACCCCACTCTTTGGGCTTATTGAACCAATATCCACATGCCTACAAGTGCAACCCCTTTCTCCCAAGTCTATGGATTAGAAGCCATCTTGCCTATTGAGGTTGAGCTCCCATCATTGTGAGTATCATTGCAGAACCTGATAATCGAGGAAGAATATAGAGTGTCTCAACTGAATGAGTTGGAATTCTTGGATGAATGTTGTCCTGAAGCCATTATTCATTTGCAAGTATATCAAAACTGATTGAAACAAAGCTATAATAAGAGAATCAAATGTTGGTCATTCTAGGTCAGAGATCTAGTTTTAAAACAAAATCAGAAGAACCTTCCAGATCAAGACAACAAAGGAAAGTTTGAGCCTAATTGGTTAGGTCCATTTGTCATCACAATAAGCTATGGATCAGGAGCATACCAACTGTCAACCCCTGAAGGTGAACCCTTGCAAGAGCCAACTAACAACTTGCATCTCAAAGGTTTTATGCCTAATCTTGAAGGGTGTAAATTAGAAAATTGAAAAAAATCATAAAATAATCAAAATACAAAAAAAATGAGAAAAATGATTGAATAAGTAAAGAAAAAAATTGTCCTCTAGTGAAAACCACTTCAGTGGTGCTTTGGGCAAGTACCTTGGTAAAAACCTGGCAAATAGGAGCCTTGCATAAATAAAGCATCTCCATCTATTCTTTGGCTCTTTCATCCTATCATTCTTTGCAGCACCATTTATCCCTTGTTTGTATCCTTATTATGGCTTGGAACTATGAGGTATCATGAACCCTTTAGCACTACTTGGAATATTCCAAAGGTTAATTTGTCCTACCTTTATCAAAGTAGTCTAACATGTCACACTGGGGGAATTTTGTTATGACTCGTATTGAGTTCTTGTATATCTTGAGGTCATATCATATCTCGAAAACACCAAAAACATTCATAAAATATTATGCAAAAAATCCAAAAATATTTGCAAAATCCTATATAGCTAAAATCACAAAAACATTCAAAAAATTGTAAAGGAAAAATCCAAAGCATCTAAAAAAAATCAAAACACCTAAAAAGGTCAAACATCGAAAATCCAAAAAATAGAGTGCTCTTGTCGAACTATGGGTCTCTGAGCTTGAACATAGACAAGGCCATCATTGATGTGCCCTTGAGACACCCTAGGCCAGTCCTTTAGGAGTCCGTCATAATAAACGGTTGTCTCTCACCTATGCATTTCTCCATCTTGTAAATGGGTCGAGTCAGTTGAACTACGTGGTCTCTGCATGTATAACATAGGTAAGGCTTATCTTTGATCAACCCCCAAGGCCCCTAGGATAGGTTCTTAGGTTAGGTTCTTGGTTGAAACTTAGAAAACCCTTGAAAACCCCAAAACATCCAAATATTTCAGAAAACACAAAAACATTTGAAAATGGAAAATCCAAAAATAATAGAAAACATTCAAAAGACCTAAAAAGCCTCAAATATCTCAAAAAATTCTAAAACAACCTCGAAAAATTGAAAATTCTAAACATTCACATAAACTTTCAAAAAGACCAAAAACAACATCAAAACATCTTCAAAATACCAAAAACATTGAAATATCCCAAAAAATTCAAAACACATCCATCCCATTTCGCTTTCACTTGCAATAAACGTTCGCCCATAACAAATGATCATCACCTTCAACATTTGGAAAAAAAAATAGAAAGTATAGCAAGTTGTAAAGTACGAACCTAATTGTCAAAATTAAATCCTAGATCATAGGTAAATGCATCAGTGAAGTTTATAGCAATGGATCATCTTAGCATCATCCTCCTAACATCAAACAACCCTCTGATCAACATGTACTAGGATGTATCCTTCCTACGATGGACATTAGTATCAAAAATCACATTAGCTAAACTTAAACTAGGCAAGAGCTATAGATAACACTGACTATTTGTCTTTGATCTTTTCTTATGATTTATCTTAATGACCCATTTTGAGGACCTCTTGATGATGTCTACCAAAAATGATTTATAGAGAAAAGAATGGGGCATCAATCATTATCTTTTATTTTTTCTTCTTGTGGGTACTCTTGTAAAATAATCTTTGCACATACTTGCTTAGTTGTACGTGGGAAGGTCGTTTATGGTATGTTGTTGACTATTGCGTATGATTTGGTCCAATATATTCTAAGCTTCTAACTTGCATTCCAATGAAGTTTCCATATGTCAAAATGTGAACAAGAGCTATCCTATCTATTTTTTGAGTCAAAGTTCATTACACTAGATACAACACCATCCTAGTTATTAATACCTTAGTGCATTGTGTCTATGTGTTATATCAAACAATAAGGAATGAGGGAAAACCCAATCCTGAAGTGTGAGAATATCCTCATCCTACATTTTGCATTGTCTCGTTACCATCCCTAATAAAATCTCGATGGATCAAGGACTTGTTGGATCTTTTGAAGCAATCATCACAATCAACAATCATCCATTCTTTATTCTTATATCCTCTCTTTGTGCTAACCTAGTATCATGACAGTCAACAAAAACATCATCAATGCATCCACCTTGCATACACAAACCATCAACATACATGCATCTCATAATCATTGCATAATCATTGCACATCATACATTTTGCATCATCATTTGAGTTGTGATGAGTAATAGGGATTTATCATTATAAGCATCTTAAATCATTGCATATCATAAGAATTTGCATCCATACATCCACATGCATATAAAATATACAAAAAAAAATACATCAACATTATTCACATCCATAACATTTGCATATCATAACCATCCATCCATATCATATCCATCCATACATGAAATAAAGTGAACATATCACATCATAAATCATCTGTATCTGTATCATATATATCAAAAAATGGATGTCATGGCACAAAATCTGGATTAGTGTATGAACATTGATAAAAATTAAAATATCCACAAGGCTATCAAAAAGGATCCCATGGATGTATATCTCTGATAAAGAATGGGGAAAAAATCAAAAAGTGTCTATACATAATAGCTAGCCCTGATGGTTGCTACCCTCTCCAGCTCGCCTCTCAGGCTGATCCTCTACTCATGGTCGTGCATCACTACGCTGTGAAAAATATGGCTATCTCAGTACCACTGGTACATCACAATGATAATGTTTTATATAATATGCAGCCTTTGTAACAACCTCTCTATACAACCACACTGACACTATTTGACCATGAGTGGCCACCATCATCGCCTTGATCTGTTGGCACTGAGCAACCTCCTGGTCTCTCTCTCATCATATCCTGTAATCACTATAATTCCTAATCTCTCTCAACTGTGACCACAACCACCTACTACCGATCCTGGTCTCACTCAACAATAATAACAAAAACCTGTTGGTGGGCTTGATCCCACTCACCAGTCAATGTCTACACCTACTATTGCAGCTGTTCTATTTGCGCATCCTAAGCATCTGGTGGCAGTGGTGGTTTTGGATCTTGTTGAACAACTAGAGGTTGTTGAGGAGGCTATTGTTGTACCATTGGAGGAGCCCTCAAAACTTGCCCATCTTGGTCGTCCCGGCCTCCCCGTCCCCTACCTCTCCCAGCTCCTCTACTTCTGGGTCTCCCTCTAAGAGGAGCACCCGTTGGATCTATTAATCATCAAGGAGGGACAAACCAAGCATCATATGTAGGTGTAGTTTGAGCTACCAGCTATCCCTAATCATACTCCTAAGGCTGAGAAACCAACTATTTGAAGCTCTCTACTACCTCTAGAGCTGGGATAGTTGGTCCCCATGTGGGAACCTCTTGTTTCGATCGCACAAAAATGGCTCTATATGTAATGCCCCTCTAGTCATGCTACTATGTGTTTAGATTTGTATATGTTGTTAGTCAGTACCTATACTATGATAGACCTTGATATTTGTTATTGTCTTATGATCACTGGTTTTAGAGTGATGTGGATATTATACTGTGATGAGATGATGCACTATATGGATGTTATGTTTTATGTTATGATTTTGATTAGCATAGTTGTTAATATTGATATATGCTTATTTGTTTATTAATGATGCTTTACCCTCGTCAGTCTTGATGTGATTATATTGGTGAATGGGACGAGAAACATTACTCGCATGTGAGCGCTTTGTGATTCCGCGATTTCTCTTCATGGTGTGTTTGCTAAGTTTTATTCATGTATGACATTCCTTTTGATTATAGGATTGCAGGTACAAGACATTGTCTCCACCTGGTTTCATAGGTTTGAGCATGTCCATAATCCAACGGTATAGTGAATTGGGAGATAGTAACAGGGTTTCCTTGTCAAACCACAACCCTGTCATAGTGTGTCATCAGTTTGTGTCTTGTTGGTTGTTGAGTCTTGTCATCCTTAGTGTTTTGATAAGTTATTATTGGTGGAAATTATATGTGAAAATTATTGATTGTATGTTTTAAATGTTATTTATTTATTTTAGAGTAAAGTTGTTAAAAGCTTTTAATTTAACTTAATTAATTAAATTTAATGTATTTGGTAAGTAATTTAATCTTTGTGATTAAAGTTATTTATCAAGTAAATAAATTAATCTATTAAATTTATTAAGTGAATAGTTAATCGTAATTGTAAAGTGCATAAAGTAAAAGATTTAAATCTATTTTGGAAATTAAATGGTGTTTTAAATTATAGTTATTGATTAAATAAATTAAATAGTTAAAGTTGTTTTGAAAATGAATAAATTAAAAGAATTAAATTTATTTGAAATAGAATTTTGTTTTAAATTATTAAAATGCAAAATATCTTGTAAATGCAAAAAAAATAAAAATAAAAAATAAAATATCTATGGTGGTTGAAAGGGAGATTTTTGAAAAATGTTGACTAAGTGTTGAGGATAGGAATGGAGATATTTCAGAGGATATTGACTAAATTTCGGAAAAATGGATGGGGGCATATTTCATTCTTGGAAAAAAAAAATTGTTGTGAAGAAGGAAGGTTTTTTCTTGTTTTGGATACATTTTTGGCTTTTGGAGTGAAGACTTTGGAAGAATTTTGGAAAATTGGAATTTTGCAGGGAAGCTCAACTTAAGTTCTCTTCTTCTTCAAGCTTCAAAACAGGTTCTTTTAAAGGCTTTATTTGTTTAGATGCTTTGATTTTAATTTTTAAGAGGTTGTAAAACTTGCTTTGAATTCTTGAAAACCTTTCTAGAATAATGGAGAAAATCTCAAATTTTCTGTAGAGAAAATAATAGAAATTTTGGCAAATGAAATTTTAACAATAGAAAAATTGGAAAAGTAAACAAAAGGAAAACATATAAATTTCTGTGTTTGGATTTAAGTTTACTTTTCCATTTCAATTTAGAAATTCAAATTGAGAATTTGTGTTTGAAAAAAAATTTGTTGTGTAATTATTTCTATAGAAAATTTTCCCAGTTTGACTGTAAAATGGAGATATATATATATATATATATATATATATATATATATATATATATATATATATATATATATATATATATATATATATATATATATTTCTTATGTATTCAAATTTGTTAGCATTCTGGTGAAATTTTGTAAAAAAATTAAAAAAAAAAAATTAAGTTCATTCAGAACAGGGAAAGAATTTATTTTGTTTTTGAAAAAAACAAAAATTTGATAAAATAAATAAATTAGGGGGGAGCTTGGGGAGCAGCCCCCACAACCACCCCCATATGGGAGGCATTGGCTATGGAGGCAACGCCCTCCTCCCCCCTCCCCCTCCCCCTCCCCTCCCTCCCCACAACAGTGACCCCCATAAGGGGGTGGCTGCATAGCAGCCCATCCAGCAGTAGGGTGGACCTTGCAACCACTGCCTATGTGGATGTATGGTCTTTTAAAATGTTTTTTTTTTATATTTTAAATTATATATATATATATATATTATTTATAATATATATAATATATATTATATTAATATATATTTATATATATGTTTTATGATTTATAAATATATGTATGTATATTTTATATATACATATATTATATATGTATATAATTTGCATTTTTTAATTGGAAAATAGTTGGGTTATATTAATGAGTTGGAATTTGAATTGAAAATATAATAATATATATATTTAAATAATATTTATATGTTTAAACATATATTTATATTTAAATATAATTATTTTAAGATTATTTTATTGATGCAAATGTTGATTTTATAATAAAATGAATTTATTTTTAAAAAAATGATTTTGATCATTTTGTGTAATTAAGGAAAATGAATAAGGTGCATATGGTTCAATAAATGAATATTTAAATATGAGAAATGGATATTAAATGTAAATAGAAACGCATTGTTATTTAAATGTATATTAATTAATAGAGATGCATGTCTATGTGCAAGTATTTATTTTATAATGAAATGATTTTTATGGGGAAATGAGATTTTATATTTAAATATTAATGGGAAACTGAAGTAAACCTTTAGATTTAAATTTATCATTGCTTGTCAAATGCACGAGTAGTTATTAAACAAGGTTAAATTTAATATTCCTTGTCAAATGCACAAGTAGTTATTAAATAAGGAAATGATTTTAAGGGGAATGGTTATTCGTTCTAGATGAAAGGAAATTTTCTTTACAAAAGTGATTTTTATTTATTTATATTTTTTGGTTGCAAATGAATTTATAATAAGATTAGTTAATTTTATATAATGTGTAATTAAGGAATTATAGAGTTAAACAATTTGTTGTGATTTGTTCTTATCCTATGAATGAAATTATTTCGAATTAGAAGTAAATGAGCAATGTATCATTTTGATTGTTTGCATGCAATGTGTAATTTCCTTATTTGGATTTAGAATATCCTAATATTAGATTTTATCATTTGCTTGAATTTGTTTTAAAGTTATGTTTCTCTGATTCTCGTTGTTGGGGCAAATTGAGTTCTTGTTTACGAAGACTTCCAAACGTGTCTCCTTTGTGGTGGGACTGCAACTTGAGTTAGGTTGGCTTTTGAGTTTACTTGTTTGGCTTTTGAGTTAACTTGGGTAGTACACGTGGTATTTTATCAAGTATGGTCACCTGATTCTACGAACAAGTTGTGTTGTACTTTGTTAATAAGTTGTTTTCTATAATTGGTTATGTGCACCTGGTTTACCCTATGTTAGTGGAATTAATCCCTTAGGTTGTTAATAGGGGAGTGGATTTTCATGAGGGCCAACACACAAAGTGGTTTCTAGGTAACTCATGCAGAGTCAGTTTAATCAAGCGAAAATTAAATAATATATTAGCTTAACACATTTAACAAGATAATTAGCCTCGCTCATTGGCTCAAGGGTTTGTATGAGACTTGAGATGAGTCGAGAAGGCTTGGAATGGCTAGATCATTATCTTGTCTTCTTGAAAGATAACTGATTCCACAATGGTGTGCATGTGGGGCCAGAATTGTGAGAGGTTACCAGTAACTCTAGAGGGGGGGCGGGACCTAGGAAGATCTCCTTTGGAAAACCAATGCAACCTTTGTGATGACACTCCTCCTATGACAAAAATCAGTTTATATTGTATAGTAATTGTTCTTGATTTAGTGATTCTAGAAGCATTGTAACCATTTTGTAAGTTTTGTACTTGTGTAGTTTAGTATTGTTTTTGCCTATGTCTAGAGGTTGTAGGTTATGCTTAGGAAGCTCTTTTACTATCTCCTAGCACATGGGGTTGGTCCTTTAGGTACCACATGGTTGGGTGGAACGTGCACCTTACACTGTTGGGTCCCCAGTTCTTGCTCGTGATGATGAGTACTTCATGATTGGAAAGCTCATGTGTACCAATGAATTTGTAATTCTATCATGTTCTCTCTTGTTTTTGTTGGATACCTTGTAATTTGTAATTGTATCACTCCTCAATTGTATTCGAGGAGAATCTTTTTACTATGTAATTGTAACACTTTTGTATAAACTATCTCATTTGGAAATGAGTAATGTAATTGTAATATTGAATGAATGCAATGTTAGAACGAATCATTATTGTACCTTATATCTTAAGTGATGTATTTTAATGTTTTGGATGTATGATCTTTAATTCATGAGTATTAATCTTATGTTTTGTTTAGTAACTTTTGTTATTAATGGGGTTTGTAAGTAAGCATTGTCACGTACCTTAGAGAATATATGTGTTAGTGTAGTTCACTTGTTTAATTACAGGTTTTTAAAAAAAAATTGTTCGCTTCCGTTATGTTTGTAAAATTATCTAGGGTTTTGAGGTGAGTGTTACACATGGTATTAGAGCCCAAGTTTAAACACTGGGTGCTTTGGGTTAATGTGGAACCCATTAAGTTGTTAGTTGCGTAGGATTTAAGTTTGTGTACCTAGTCTTATGTCATGGTGTGTATCTGTACAGGATCATGCCACCTAGGCGAGGTCATGGTAGAGGTCATGGTTGTGTAGGAGGTCACAGAGGTAATTAGCGGGATGCACCTCCCATTGTTCCCCATGCTTTAGATCATGAGGAGCAACAAGTTTCTGAAAATGTACTAAGAATCAGGGATGCTTTGTTGCATCATTTTTTAGAGGAAACTCTAGCTCTTTTGGGTCCAAGGAAGGATAGAGATTATGATGTTATGGGTGAGCAACAACCTTTGCAATCAAAGCAAAAAAATTATGAGTCCCAACACAATATAAGTTGAAAGTAGAAGAAGAGAGATCGCAATAGGATACGATCTCATCGTGATCGTTACGATCAACCTACACAAAGTTCTTAGTCGACATTTAATGGAGGTGGTTTTCCATGACCTAGTGTATCTCCAGATGCTCGGAGATTCAATAGAGGGGAAGGATGTTTCACTTGTGGTCAATAGGTGCCTTCTTAGAGTGGATAGTATTAGAGTTCATAGGGGAAACTTTAAGGTTTCCAGTAGAGGTAGGGGGACATGAACTAGAGGCATATGAAATGCTTTAGCTTTGAGCAGCCGACACAGAGTCCTCAGTCCACTTTTAGGGGTAGTGCACAATAGTCTAGTGCACTACCTGGAGGTAGGGGCTATGGAAGAGGTACTGGATGTTTTGTGTGTGGCCAACACGGTCACATAGTACGACAATGTCACAATAGAGGCACATCAGGGTACACTCAGATGCCAGCGACATTGGAGCTGATAGTTGGTGATGCAGGTAGAGGGCATCGAGTATATGCTACGGTGGATAACTGTTAGACTGAGCATGTGGGTGCAATTCATCCTTCAGCATCAGGAGTTGATCCTCAGGGAGGATCTGAGGGAATTTTATCCCTATGGGTTCACAGGCTTCTAGGAGTAAGTCTGACCCTAGAGGGGGAAGATGTAGTGCCCCTCCAGTCATGCTACTATGCGTTTAGATTTGTATATGTTGTTAGTCAGTACCTATACTATGATAGACCTTGATATTTGTTATTGTCTTATGATCATTGGTTTTAGAGTGATGTGGATGTTATACTGTGATGAGATGATGCATTATATGGATGTTAAGTTTTATGTTATGCTTTTGATTAGCATAGTTGTTAATATTGATATATGCTTATCTATTGATTAATGATGCTTTACTTTTGACTGTATTGGTGAAGGGGACGAGATTACACCACTCGCATGTGAGCACTCTATGATTCTGCGATTTCTCTTCACGGTGTGTCTGCTAAGTTGTATTCATGTATGACATTTGTTTTGATTACAGGATTGCAGGTACATGACATCGTCTCCACCTGGTTTCACAGGTTTGAGCATGTCCATAATCCAACTGTATTATGAATTGGGAGATAGTAACGAGGTTTCCTTGTCAAACCACAACCCTGTCATAGTGTGTCGTCAATTTGTGTCTTGTTGGTTGTTGAGTTTTGTCGTCCTTGGTGTTTTGATAAGTTATTATTGGTGGAAATTATATGTGAAAATTATTGATTGTATGTTTTAAATGTTATTTATTTATTTTAGAGTAAAGTTGTTAAAATATTTTAATTTAACTTAATTAATTAAATTTAATGTATTTGGTAAGTAATTTAATCTTTGTGATTAAAGTTATTTATCAAGTAAATAAATTAATCTATTAAATTTATTAAGTGAATAGTTAATCGTAATTGTAAAGTGCATAAAGTAAAAGATTTAAATCTATTTTAGAAATTAAATGGTGTTTTAAATTATAGTTATTGATTAAATAAATTAAATAGTTAAAGTTGTTTTGAAAATGCATAAATTAAAAGAATTAAATTTATTTGAAATGGAATTTTGTTTTAAATTATTAAAATGCAAAATATATTGTAAATGCAAAAAAAATAAAAAAAAAATTTAAAAATCATTCTATGGTGGTGGAAAGGGAAATTTTTAAAAAATGTTGACTAAGTGTTGAGGATAGGAATGGAGATATTTTTGCTTTTTGGAAAAGAAAAAAAAAAGGAAAATATCTTGGATATTTTAGAGGATATTGACTAAATTTCAGAAAAATAGATGGGGGGATATTTCATTTTTGGAAAAAAAAATTGCTGTGAAGAAGGAAGGAAGGTTTTTTCTTGTTTTGGATACATTTTTGGATTTTGGAGTGAAGACTTTGGAAGAATTTTGGAAAATTGGAATTTTGCAAGGAAGCTCAACTTCATTCTCTTCTTCTTCAAGCTTCAAAATAGGTTCTTTTAATGAATTTATTTGTTTATATGCTTTGATTTTAATTTTTAAGAGGTTGTAAAACTTGCTTTGAATTCTTGAAAACCTCTGTAGAATAATGGAGAAAAACTCAAATTTTCTGTAGAGAAAATAATAGAAATTTTGGCAAATGAAATTTTAACAGTAGAAAAATTGGAAAAGGAAACAAAAGGAAAACATATAAATTTTTGTGTTTGGATTTAAGTTTACTTTTCCATTTCAATTTAGAAATTGAAATTGAGAATTTGTGTTTGAAAAAGATTTTGTTGTGTAATTATTTATGTAGAAAATTTGCCCAGTTTGACTGTAAAATAGAGATTTAGATATATATATATATATATATATATATATATATATATATATATATATATATATATATATATATATATATATATATATATATATATATATATATATATTTCTTATGTATTCAAATTTGTTAGCATTCTATTGAAATTTGGTAAAATTTTATAAAAAAAAAATTCTATTCTTTCAAAATAGGGAAAGAATTTATTTTGTTTAAAAAAAATTAGGGGGGAGCTGGGGATCATGGCCTCATATGGGAGGCACTGGTTGTGGAGGCAGTGCCCAATGCTACCCCCCACAAGCAGCGACCCCCATAAGGGGGAGGTTGTGTAGCAACCCACCCGGCAGCAAGGTGGACCTTGCGTCCCCTGCGTGTGTGGATGTATGGACTTATAAAATGTTTTTTTTTATATTTTAAATTATATTTATATATATATTATATATATTATTTATAATATATATAAATAATATATATAATATATATTATATAAATATATATTTATATATATGTTTTATCATTTATAAATATATGTGTGTATATTTTATATATATTATATATTATTTATATATATATATATTATTTGCATTTTTTAATTGGAAAATAGTTGGGTTATATTACTGAGTTGGAATTTAAATTGAAAATATAATTATATATATATTTAAATAATATTTATATGTTTAAACATATATTTATATTTAAATATAATTATTTTAAGATTATTTTATTTATGCAAATGTTGATTTTATAATAAAATGAATTTATTTTTTAAAAAATGATTTTGATCATTTTGTGTAATTAAGGAAAATGAATAAGGTGCATATGGTTCAATAAATGAATATTTAAATATGAGAAATGGATATTAAATGTAAATAGAAACACATTGTTATTTAAATGTATATTAATTAATAGAGATGCATGTCTATGTGCAAGTATTAATTTTATAATGAAATGATTTTTATGGGGAAATGGGATTTTTATATTTAAATATTAATGGGAAACCGAAGTAAACCTTTAGATTTAAATTTATTATTGCTTGTCAAATGCACAAGTAGTTATTAAATAAGGTTAAATTTAATATTGCCTGACAAATGCACAAGTAGTTATTAAATAAGTAAATGATTTTAAGGGGAATGGTTATTCATTCTAGATGAAAGGAAATTTTCTTTAAGAAAGCGATTTTTATTTATTTATATTTTTTGGTTGCAAATGAATTTATAATAACATTAGTTAATTTTATATAATGTATAATTGAGGAATTGTAGAGTTAAACAATTTGTTGTGATTTGTTCTTATCCTATGAATGAAATTATTTCAAATTAGAAGTAAATGAGCAATGTATTATTTTGATTGTTTGCATGCAACGTGTAATTGCCTTATTTGGATTTAGAATATCCTAATATTAGATTTTATCATTTGCTTGAAATTGTTTTAAAGTTATGTTTCTCTGATTCTCGTTGTTGGGGCAAATTCAGTTCTTGTTTATGTAAGACTTCCAGATGTGTCTCCTTTGTGGTGGGGCTGCAACTTGAGTTAGGTTTGATTTTGAGTTAACTTGGGTAGTGTGTGTGGTATTTTATCAAGTATGGTCACTTGATTCTACAAACAGGTTGTGTTGTACTTTTTTAATAAGTTGTTTTCTATAATTGGTTATGTGCACCTGGTTTACCCTATGTTAGTGAAATTGATCCCTTAGGTTGTTAATAGGGGATTGGCTTTTCATGAGGGCCAACACACAAAGTGGTGTCTAGGTAACTCATGTAGAGTTAGTTTAATCAAGTGAAAATTAAATAATCTATTAGCTTAACACATTTAACAAGATAATTAGCCTTGCTCATTGGCTCAAGGGCTTGTATGAGACTTGAGATGAGTCAGGAAGGCTTGGAATGGCTAGATCATTATCTTGTCTTCTCTAAAGATAATTGATTCCGCACTGGTGTGCATGTGGGGCCGAAATCGTGAGAGGTTACCAGGATAACCCTAGAGGGGGGCCAAGACCTAAGAAGATCTCCTTTGGAAAACCAATGCAACCTTTGTGATGACACTCCTCCTATGACAAAAGTCAGTTTATATTATTTAGTAATTGTTCTTGATTTAGTGATTCTAGAAGCATTGTAACCATTTTGTAAGTTTTCTACTTGTTTAGTTTAGTATTGTTTTTGCCTATGTCTAGAGGTTGTAGGTTATTCCTAGGAAGCTCTTTTACTATCTCCTAGCATAGGGGGTTGGTCCTTCGGGTACCACATGGTTGGTTGGAATGTGCATGTTACACCGTTGGGTCCCTAGTTTTTGTTTGTGATGATGAGTACTTCATGATTGGAAAGCTCGTGTGTACCAGTGAATTTGTAATTCTATCATGTTCTCTCTTATTTTTGTTGGATACCTTGTAATTTGTAATTGTATCGCTCCTTAATTATATTCGAGGAGAATCTTTGTACTATGTAATTGTAACACTTTTGTATAAACTATCTCATTTAGAAATGAGCAATGTAATTGTAATATTGAATGAATGCAATGTTAGAACGAATCATTATTGTACCTTATATCCTAAGTGATGAATTTTAATGTTTTGGATGTATGATCTTTAATTCATGAGTATTAATCTTATGTTTTGTTTAGTAACTTTTGTTAGTAATGGGGTTTGTAAGTAAGTGTCGTCACGTACCTTAGAGAATGTATGTGTTTGTGTAGTTCACTTGTTTAATTACACTTTTTAAAAAAAAAAATTGTTCACTTTCGTTATGTTTCTAACATTCTCTAGGGTTTTGAGGCGGGTGTTACATTGTATGCATCATCAGGTCTATCATGGACCTCTCTAAACTGTTGGACTACCCTGTCTAGTAGATATCTCTCAATAATGTATCCACCAAACATCCTCCAAAGTCACCATCGCCTCACTTTTTAGAAGGTTAAATGATGAGGTCCCACTATGCAATATCTCGTATAGAGCAGTCATCATCACTAAGTGTGTCTGAATCACAAGCACATATGCGACATACAAGAGGTTGAACTCTCCTAGGTGCTCTTGGCGCAACTTTGATAAATCATCTAGTCTCTCCAAAACAATGGACCTGTGCTCTCATGACATCAACGATGGAAAGAACTCCTACATCCACGAAGTGCACGACATCAGGAAATCATTGAAATTTGACACAATTTGAAATTTACAACTCAAAAATCACAAAAGTGTTGTTTTAAATAGCGTCGCTATATTCAAATTTCAAATTGTGATGCCCGAAGCATATAAAATTACAAATCCAAACTTGCATCACCAAATCAGCTGACATCGCAATTTAACCTTTCGCATACCCTAACCCTAATTTCTAAATCAACAATTATGTCGCTAAACAAGCATGCGTTGCCATTGAAAATTAGAAACCCTAATTTTAAATCATGAATAGCGTCGCTATATAAATATGCATCGCTATAATTTATCTAGGCATCACCGATCTCAATTAGGGCATCGCTATATAGTGACGTCACCAAAGTTTGAACTTCAAAGCATAATAAATGTATTGAAAACTCAACTTTCAAATCAAGTTTGGAGTTACATACTAGTGGTCCTGCGCCTAGAAGCCATGGGAACTCTTAGACTCGATCGAAGATGTGCCTAGGAAGCTCTCGGCGCGCCATTTCATCAGAGCGTCAAAGCTCAAAATAGCAAGAATCTCTTAAATGTGAATGCACAAATGAATTGAAAGTGACCCTTCTTGGTGTATTTAAGCTATAAAATTAGTTTATTTTGCCATAATTTAACCTTGAAGATAGGGTTTATTGTCATTTTCACCAATATTTCCAATTTGGACCTAATTTTGCATCATTTCTTTCATTTTTGGCATTATTTTTGCATCCTAGAACCTTTCTAGACCCTTGGGGTAGATTTTTCCCTTTATCGAGAAATCAACCCAAAATTTGAAATTTCCACCCGATTTCTCAAGGGGGCAGGGAGTTAGCTTTATCATTTTGTTGGGGCATCTAAAAAAATCATATTTTTTATTATTTTTTATTTAAGCAGTAGTTTTAATCCAAAGAGCATCAATCTTTGAACGAAAGTAGTAGGTACCTTCAAAGAGGGGCAAAATGTAGACACTAAAAAATGTCCTAATCATTATCATACATTCGAAAGAGGTTTAATAACATCATTTCCTCTTTAATCCATCCTCTTTTCGATTAATTGATTAAATTATCTTGGCTATTTAATTAATTGCATCATTTCCATCTATTGACCTAATTAATTTAATCAGGTTAATTCATCCCTTTTCATGCTAGCATTTCATCTCATTAAATTAAATAAATCAAAACATTGAATTTAATTCCCTAAGTCATCTTATTTAATTAAATATCATTTCATCTCTCTCTCTCATTCATTCAATTATTTAATTTAATGAATAAACACTTTAATTCTTCCATTCCCCTAAATTGCATGATTAAATCTTGTTTAATTAGCAATTGAACTAACTTTCCTCTAAAAAGGGGAATATTCCTTACCCCCTTTTTTCCACAATTAAAACTTTGTTTTAATTTGAAATTTTCCTTTTTCCTCACCCATGGGAATATTCCAAAAGAATATTCTTATTCCTTCATCATTTGAAAAAGGGATATTTTCACTTGGCTTCTTAAGCAAGTTTTAACCTTTAACCTTTTCAACAAGTCACCTTTAACCTATGTGAGCAAGTCAAAAGTGTGTTTGTTTAAGGCATGTGTGAACCCTTGATTAAAATATCATCATGCATTCTCCTCCATTGATGAGAATCCATGATCCATGCCTCTCATCTCCTTCATCTTGGACCATTGATTAATCTTTTTTTATCTCAACCATTCATTCCTCATTTGTTCTCCTATAAATAGGTCACTATTTGGAGACAAATGGATCCATCTTTTAGAGCAAAGTCATGCTATTGAAGTTACTTTCATCGATAAACTCATATTTACTCACTTTTTATCTTATCTTAGTTAATTTTAATTGCATCATAGCTTAGAGCATGCATTAATGGCTTCCATGCATCCATCTTAGATTGTTCATAAATTAGGGTTTTCATCTTTTAGCTTAGAATTAGATTAAATTAGCTTAGAAATAGCATAATTAGTGCATTTTTAGCATAAACTAAGTTTTCATACATTAATCACAATGGTTTCATCGATTCTCTTCCATAGAATCGATTGAAATAGGCTCATTGATCATAGGATTGGGAAAGGGTCATTTCTCATCAACATGACACCAATTCCAAAAAAAGGATAAGTTTCAAATGGGTTAGATTAGGAAATTAACTATTTTTTTAGTTTTTAGCTTTCAATTTCAATAAAATGCTTAGTTTAGATTTCCAATTTGAATGATCTTGTTTTTAGATGTAGGTATGATTGGCAAAGTTATGCTTCAATTGATCATGAATAAAGTGTAATCGACCCTCACTGGCATCTCCTCCTCTCACAATATATATATATATATATATATATATATATATATATATATATATATATATATGAGTTAAAGTATATATATGTATGTATGAAGGTATGAATATATAATATAGATAGGTTAATATTTACATATATTCATACATATACACGTATATGTGTATGCAAATAAAAGATAAATGAAATGTGTATATATATCAATAGGTATTATATTTTTATTGGTTTAAAAATACATATTAAATGGTTGTTATGCCACTCATATACAAGGCTTTATAGCATATATATCTATGAATAATGTGGTCGCCTAGCTTAGGCACCATCTTAAGCATTTAGCAATTTATTATTAAAGAAACGTAGTGGTTGAGTATTGCACTTTTTAAGTTACTTTAATAGCCACAATGGAGGTGGCGACATGGAGACTGTTTAGCATGTGTTTCTTATAATGTGAAACCCACAACTTGGGTAGTTAAGAACGAAGTAAATTGGAATGGCAATTGGCTACCAGTCATGCCAATATTTGAGAGTTTTTTTTTGTGATTTTAAACTGTTGTTAGCAAACATGTTGCATGCCAATTATGTTGTGGCAATATGAGGAAGACTTTGATTTTTTTTAAGACCATTTTAAACTAAAGTTGAGTTGTCTTATAATTGCATTATTATGTAGAGAATTTTGAATTACATAGACTAATTCCATTTCTATTCGTGACAATTCTATGGCTGCATAGTCGACTATCTTAAAGGGTTTTTTCTCATGTTTGATAATATGTGTGAATTGTGGCATTAAAAAGAGCCAAGTCAAGCCTTTAAAAGAGGCAACAACTAGATATTTTAGGAATTCATTCAACATAAATAGATACATGTTATTCTTTTTGGAGGTTGTTCTTTATGTTGGTAATTTTTGGAGAGAGTTGCATTGCATGAGATTAGAAGAGAGAATTAGCATAGAGTAAAGAGAATTTGCAATTTGCATAATAGTAGGACATTTAGGGAGATTGGCTCAATTGTATTTGATTTAGATTGCTTATTATTTACAAATTATTCATAATAGAAATAAGAAAGCAATGCAAATGGTAGTGCTAAGTGTGGAACTTGGAAAGCATAGAAGCTCTAAGTTTAAGTTGCAAAATTTGTAGCAAGACACAATAGTTGAAAGGCTCACTTAATCATATTCCAGGCATGCCAACTGAGCTCTATTATGTTTATTCCAATAAGACAGTGTCATATATATTTTATCAAAATAGGTTTATATTGTATTCTTAGTGATAAGCTCTGACATAATAGAAAGACAAAAGTCTTTATTATCGTTTGAAAGTTATAAGTATTACTTACTAGACCAAGAGTCATTATTACTATCTGTTGATTTGAAATTTAGTAACATGAGTAGAGGATATTATGTTCTCGTTATAAATCAAAGGCCATGATGCTAGAATATTTTAAGGTGTAGGAGCACATATATTCCACAAAAGGAAAATATTCTCCAAATATGGA
Organism: Sequoia sempervirens; assembly: GCA_007258455.2. Lineage (NCBI taxonomy): Eukaryota > Viridiplantae > Streptophyta > Pinopsida > Cupressales > Cupressaceae > Sequoia > Sequoia sempervirens. The sequence goes on along the minus strand of VDFB02091717.1, from coordinate 53,263 downwards.
AATAAAATTATCATGTATTGTTACCTATTTTAGCTACTAGCTCAAACATGTAGAGTTGCTATTTTTTACAAGTGAAAAGAAGGTACATTTAAAATCGTCTATGTCACATTCATGTGAATAAACAAAATCAGAAGACTACAATACTACATTTCATTATGCAAATGCATATAACATAGAAGAGAATGCACAATCTTTTCAAAATTGTAGTCTTTATCGATAATATAAAAGCAGGATGCCCCACACAAGCTGTGAGACTGACTATATGAATGCATATCATGAAAAAAATTATAAATTTATAGATTCAGAAGGAAAACAATGCACATAAAGTGAAAAAGGACCCATCATTTCCTGAATGACAAATCCTAGTTGCTTTGTTTTGCACCATCTTCATTCCCTCTCGCTTGTTCTGCTTGCTCTCCTTGTTGCTCCTAGGTTCCCTACATCTTCAATGAAAGTGTTGTTAGAGCAATGAGGGATCACTAGTCAAAATATGTGCATACATCTATAAACATATAATTTGATCCTCATGTGAATTCAAATAACCAAGCATACCATAAATGTATAGGGAAACACAAGAGTTTAATCAAACACATCTACCATATGCTTGTTTTTATCTAACATGTTTACTTCTTGTGCAGGTATAGGTGAAATCCTTTTTTCTATTTTGATTTATCTGATTTCAGCATGTGGGATAAAATGGGCTCCCACAAGGGTAGAACTCAGCATGCTACCCTCTTGATTTAATAAAGGAGTGAGAATGCATGTTTGTCATTATACAACAAGAAGTTTTCAATATTCATCATATGGACATATCTTTGACAAGATTTAAAAGACCTATCATGTCTTGAGAAATATTTCATCAGATGCAAAATTGTAGAATGATCTAATCAGTTTATAGCCATGATAGATGTTTAGAAGAGATTTTCTACCTTCTAGAACTTCTAATACATCTTGTAAAGTGGCAACACAATCTGTTTCATGCTTTGTATTAGATTAGGGTACCATGAGATGATAGAAAAAGAGAAGGTTGTACAACTTTATAAGCATTTAAAGTCAGTATTAAAGGTTTTCAAAGGGAAATATGGGAATTGAATCTATCTCATATAGGAAATAGTGTTGGAATAAAATGAGAAGGATAGTGCAAGTTTGATACTTTTATCTTATGCTTTGGTGGGAGGATTTCCAAATTATCCAAGTGCAACTTAGTATTGTCCAATAAGGCCTAAGCCTTTCTTTTGGATGCAAATATTAGGAAGCCATCACACAAGGTATAGTGAAGATGGGGCAAGGAAGATATAATGACTAAGGTAGTTCTCCATTATGAGAATTCATTAGAGAGATGGCCATATTCATAAAAATGACTATAAGCAGCAATTTGATAGTATGCCAAGACAAAGACCATACACATAAAGATGATAGAGTCTCCATTATGTGACATTAGCCTAAGTTACAAGTTATGAGCAGTCATAGGGTTAATCATCATGAAAGCATGATATGATGAATAGTTATACAAAGATATTGAAGGCTTTTGTGTAAGGATCAATCTTCTTTATCACAGTGATATAGTTTTGAGAAAGCATTAATGACATTAGATCTCAAGAGCATCAATGATACGGATATGAAGAGGACAGTTTTTAGGAAGGTGTAAATGGCTTGATGATGTTTTTAGGTGTTGTCACATCTTCATGGAAGTTATAGTAAAAGATCTATGCCAATGAAGGCTATACACAGTAATAAAAGCATCTATAATGGAAAGTTACAAAAAACATAGACCTTGAAATATTGCAGACAATGTAATCCATTATGTTGTAGTCATATGAGGTCTTTTTCTATGTGATGGCAGTGATTAAAGAGAAACATGCAAAGTTGCTAGGACGTTTTTATGAGCTCTGCATGGTAAAATAAATTAGAGGTTGTGAAAACAATAGGATCCATTTTAAGATCATCTTTTCCATGTTGAGGAATAGCTCATTGAATATCATATAATGATGTCTCCTATATATTGTGATGGTGCTTTATAAAGGCTAGTTATAGTTATCAAGCCAATTCATGCATATGTAACCCAGATTGCTCATGGACTAAGAATATAAGGAGTAAAGCATGACAATAATTGTGAATGGAAACAGATATGTGCATGAAAGGCCCTCAGTTTTTCACAAATTCTCACATGGAAAATGCAAAGAAACTTTCAGCCAAATAGAGATTAATGAAACCATGGCTTCCAAATGAAATAGTATCTCTTTTGTGTTCTCTATTCTACTAGGAGTTAAGTTCAAATTGAGCTAAATTTACACAGAAAATGCATATGAAAATCCTTCTTAGCTGCAACCTATCATACAAAAGAGGGTTTTCTTTCAAAATTTTCTAAAAATGATCACAAATATAGAGTGTAGAGAGAGGGAGATAATCTCTACAGAGAATGCATGAATCTCAACCATAATTGAAAGTAAGGCTCGTTAATACGTGTAGTATGTTTAGTCATGGCTATAAAACAACTATTACTCTATATTTGCAAAAAAAAGATACTCTCAAATAGAAATCAAGTCAACAAGAAACATAAAGCTCATAAGAAACAAGTATGAAGAAAGATGAAGTCCACAACCTTCAATAAAAGGATATATAGAAAATGACCATGGTGGTCACAACAAATAAATGCAGTGAAATGAGCTCAAGAAATAAGTGTTTTCCACATATTTTGAAATGAAATGCAAAGATTACGTTAACAAACAACTTACCTAAGCAATTTTTTTCCATAGATCTGCAAGGAAACCATCTAGAAATCTCCATAAGAGAAACCCCAATCATGGCAATGCAGCTCGAGCAAATAAAGAATGAAAAATATGAATGAAATGTGAAATGGGGTTTTTCCCATGTTTTTCCTTTAGGGTTTTCATTAAACCTAAGTTTGGTCGACTAACTTAAGCATTTTTTGCTTATGTTTTAAACTTTTTCCATAAGATTAATACCCCTCCATGAGTTTGTGTCTAATGCTATGCTATATGTTTTTTCTTTATTTCTCCAAAGTATATGTAAGTCAAAAGTTCCCTTTTTGCATTGAATTAATCATGTTAAAAACATTTGTTTAAGTGATGTTACTATAAATCACTTTAATATATGTTTTATTTATGCAAATAGGATACGTAATTTGAATTTATGTGTAAGTTGAGAGCATATAGGGAGAGGTTAGAGAGGTTAACCAACATGTGCCACCAATCTAGGGGTGGATTTGACTAAGTTTAAATCTTTGGAGATCATCTTGGAGAAATTTGGGAGTTCTTGTGGTTGGTTATGACCAAACTTGACCTTTTCAACATTTTGGAGCTCTTTTGGAGGAGTATTGGTTGCTATTTTTTGGGCTTTTTAGAGGCATACGAGTTGATGGAGCTTCTAGATCCTTTTTTGGTGGATCTTAGTTGGAGATGGATACAATCACTTGTGTGACTCATTTGGAGTCAGTTCTGACTTTCACTTTCTCTACTTTGTGAGTTTTGGAGTCCTTGGCAGAAAAGTCTGCATTTTTCTGTAACTCACTTATAGACATGTATTATAGCATTTTACCTTTGTGATTTAATAATATGTAGTGATTCTGACCTTATCAATGCTATTTACTGTGTGTAGCTAGATGATTGATGTATGTTTTTGTGATTTATGCTCTAATCCTTGAATGTATGCCTCATTTTTAACACCTCTTAATAGAAATGCATGGTTTGTGTAGGTTGTAAGTTGTGACATAGTGTTAATAAGTAATTAGTTGTGATAATCTTTAATTTTATTTCTAATTCTGCAAACATTAAATCTTTCTTATGAAATATTAATACATGAACATGAGAAAGGTGTGAGTTGTGTCATGAAACAATCTAGTTTATTGAGTTCACTGTGCATGTTATAGAGTGGTAGTTGTCACAAAAATTTGGTGTTTCACCTTTTAAAGCATTAGGATAGTGTTTTCATTTTCATGTTATCCTTTTACCCTTTTCCTCTTCAAGCAGTAGAATAGGTGATAACTAGCTAGGAGCTAACCTTATTTGGAGATTCAATCCAAGTTCTAGGTGACCCACAACCTATGAGTGATTCCATTTTTCTCTAGAGTGCTAAGTCTTGCAACTTAGCAGGGGCGCAACTTTAAGAGAACAATTTTGGCATGCCCAATGGAACAGAGAGATGATTTTTAGTCTCTTTTGTTTGTTGTTTTTTGGTGTGCATAGCAGTAGTTTTTTTTCCTT
>VDFB02091717.1:0-48940 GCA_007258455.2 Sequoia sempervirens | reverse complement strand
TTCCTTGTATTGCAAGTGCATTTTGGGAGCTTGTTGCATCAAATTTGAGCTCACCATTGCATCCAGAGTGTTTGAGATAGTCAGATTTTTCTTTTGTTTCGTCTCAGTTGGACATTGGAGGCCAAATTTGCAAAGGGTTGAAGATTGGAGGTGGTTGCTAGATCCAGGAGGTAGCTACCACTTCAGAGCATTTTCAGCCAAAAAGGACACTGCCATTGCATTTAGAAGGGCCAAAAACCCCTAAATCAACTACCAAATTATCGAATTTGGACAAAGTTGCTCTCAGAGGCACACAAATTTTAGTAGGGGGCCGTATGACCCTACTTGCCCAGGTACGATTTTATTTTATTTAAAAAAATAAAAAAATTAATTTCTTGCAAATTTTTAATAATTTTTTAATTTTAACAAAAAATCTTTATAAAAAATTCGCATTTTAAATTTTTTTCATAAAATTGTTTTTATAAATATTTTTTATGAACCTATGAAGGTCTGAAGTACCATAGGCATGAGAATTACCTCAATACCCTCTGAGGTCACGGTTGGGTGGCGGAGAATGCAGAGTCGGTATATGACTCTGAGTGAAGGCGGGTGGCCGGGGATCTCTATCGACCTCTGCCGACTACGGTAGATGTATGGTACGCATCCCTAATAAATTTTGTCTGACCCATACAATATTTTTTTGTTTTAAAAAAACTTTTATTGAATTTTTATTATTTTTAAATAAAACTTTTACTATTTTTCTTTAATAAATTTTATTAATTTTTTTTTTAATAATTAAAAAAAATCAATCATCATTTTCTTTATTAATTTTTTAATAAAAATTTCTCAAAAAAAAATTCTTTATTAATTTTAATAAAGTTTTTTTATAAAATAAAACCAAGTGTTTTTTTCTTTATTTTTTTAATAAAAGTTTTTTAATAAAAATCTTTATTATTCTAATAAAGTTTTTTAATAATGTTTTTAAATTAATCTTTTAATTAAGTTTTTTTAAAAACAAATCATGCAATAATATGCAAACTTGGAGAAATTATTTTGCCTACCGATCGAGCCTTGTCTTGGACCATTGTTCCTCTAATCGGCAATCAAATGGGGGTCAGGTGCTCCTACCAACATCCACTTGGAGGGATTTTTTCACCGTCTTTAGCTTTGGGTTTCTTTTGGTTGGCTTCTTCATCAACAGCTCCAAAGCATCTCTCAATTGATTGTTGCATCATAGATTCCAGAGTTGTGCCAGTTTGCAAGTTTTCCAGTGTTCCTTAGCATCAGGTTTGTTGTTGCTTTATCATGATTCTGACTTGAGTCAATCAGTGACTCTAGTATGGTTTCAATAGCAAACAAAAGTATCTTTCCTTGCTTGCTGCATTTAGGATTCTAGTGTTACTCCACAGTTTACTTCCAGTGCTTCTTCTTGTAGCAGGTTATCTCTTATGGGGGGGTCATATGATCTCTCTTATGGATAGAGATTGATTGGATTTGTGATGAATATCATTATTGTATTTCATCTCTCTTTTGAGGGGGCGTTTTTCCCATGAGGTTTTCTCCTTTTCCTCATTTGTGAGAGATTGCATTGCATATGTACATGGGTACCTAACATGGCCTTGTAGTCAGGACCCATCTTTGCATCTTTGTGTCATTTGCATAATAATTTGCTACTCCCTAAGTTGCACTTAAGGGGGGGTGTTGGTGTAATTAAAAATGGTGTACCTTGTCCTAGGTCATGATTACACCTTAGTTAAGTTTACTTAGGGACCACATAGGAGGTTGCTGGAGAATTTCCACTTTTGGTGGACTTGACATGTCATTACTTTATCACTTCCACCTTTTTTGGACACATCATGTGATTATCTCTCCACCTTTTGTGGGTGATCCACCTTTTGTGGTGATTATCACATTATCTCTTTTCCATTTTAGGTGGAGTGATGGCTTTTCATAGTTGTCTCATGTCATAAGATTATGACACTTGTCATAATCTTATGCCCTTCTATGTTCTCACCTTGGCTATATAACCAAGGGGTCTCCTATATACTTTTTTCAAGCTCATCATATTCTATTTGCATTATTGACAGAATACAGTTTCTTCTTGTCATATTGTTTCTATCTCTCTTATGCTTGTGCTTTCTATTAGACCCCTAGATCTTGGGTGGCTACCTTCATAGCCAATTCTTACACTTATCATTGAGAATGCAATATAAACTATTTTTGATAATATATATATAAGTGTAGTGTAGAAAAGTGTATACCTTTACAATTTCACACTATGTTTGGGTCCCTTAAATAATTGGACTTAATTAATCTTCTAATTTTCCAAATTATGCATTCCAAAGCCTTATTCATACTATTTTCCAAAAAAGGAACCAACATTAAATAAATAAATTTAAAAATTAAATTGCCTTGGATCATGTGTTTACTAGAGATATAGGCCAGGACCCATTCACCCATGGGAAAATGGGTCCCCTTTATGAGCCAAGAACTAAATTAAAGTATGTTTTTGGAAGCATTTTAACATTCAAAATTTAAATTGTAAGTGTTTCCTTTTGGAATCTAATTTTCAAGAAACTAGATAAACACATATAAATACCTCATATTTTAATCATTTAAAATATAATAAGCAACATGAAAGAGCAAACAGTAAGTGTAGATCTATTAAGAAAATACTACTGCCAAGAGCATTCAAGAGTATCATTATCAGTCATTTGTAGTAATAGTCAAGATCCTAACATCGTGTCAAAGTTTATGTTTGTTCATGTTGTCTTGTGAAGGCTAACAAGTGTTGTAGGTCTTCATGCATACAAGCATTCAAGAAAATAAAGCAATCAAGATCCCATTCCCTTGAAGTGGTGTGTATGTCTTCAGTCCTTCAAGGAAGTAATTAAAGGGTGGTGAGTTACAAACATTGTTCATTCATCATTTCCTTCCTTTCTATTCAAGGATTTTATCATTGAAATTTCCCTTGTAGAAGTGGAAACACTATTCATGGGGTTTGACTAAGGCAAGCCCCTAAAATGTCCCAACATTTACTCCTTTGAATGTGCAAGTTACAGGTTGAAGAAGGATTGAAGAGATCTTGAAGAGAAATTTTCCATTGTTGCATTTGTTGTCATCATTATTGTCAACCTATGGAAACTAAGTTGAAAAATTCATTTCTAACATTTCAACAAGTTTACAGGAGGAAAACATCTCAAATCTAGCACCAGAAGATTGTAAAAAGTGTTTTTGGAAGCCTTAACAAGGACCCATTCACCTAAGGGAAAACCAATCCTTTTGCACATGCTGAAATAAACTTTTGGTGATGGGTACATGACCTCTAATATCTCCCAAATCTATGTGCAAATTTTTGTTATAGTCTTCTTATCTTTGGGAATCTACATTTTACATATTAGGTCATATAGTTCAATTAGTTTCATTAGTTTAATCATTTTAAATCATTCTTGATCATCCTAAGGTCACTAAAGAATCACCCAACCCAAATCTTAGAAGTAAGATTTAAGGTCAATCTCTTGGCCTTGTTGGTTTGCATTCTAATGAAAATTTAGGGAGAGGCCCCTTGAATCCTAGGTTCTTTACATATTTAAGGACCTAAGATCACCCTTTCCCCACCTTTTCAATAAGACACTTTCTTATTGGAATAAACATCATATTCATGTAGTTAGCTATTCTTCACTAATTGAGTTTAATAAGATGTTTGTTTGGTAAAACACAACTTAGAGATTCTTAACCTTTCTCTTTAAGCTCTCTTAAATAATTTAACTCAATATCATGTAAAAATAACATGATTTTAACAATGTTTTTAAAGGTGAGATAATTCAGTCTAATCCATCGATTAATTCTTATTCTAACTATCTATTATACTTTCTTGAAAATAATCTATATTTTTAACATTGGAACATGCATTCATAAATGTTTGCAAATAGCCATAGAATAGCATATAATGAAGGAATATTCATATTCATAAATATAGAAGAAAAACTCTTTCAAATTTGAGAGGAAAAGAATAAGAAAATTAAAACATGCCTTGAATATGATTAACCAAGCTTTTCAACTATTCTCTCTTGCTACAAATTCTTCAACTTAAACTTAGAGCTTTTGTGCTTTCCAAGCTCCACACTCAACACTACCCTTTGCATTATTTTTTTGGTTCTATTACTAATATATTATAAATAATGACCAATCTAAATCAAATATAATCGAACCAATCTCCCTAAATGGTGTACTATTATACAGATTGCAAATGCTTTTCACTCTATGCTAATATCCACTTCTAATCTCACATAATGTAGCTCTCTCTAAAGTTTACCAACTATAGAACAACCTCCAAAAAGAAAAAGTATCTATTTATGTTGAATAAATTCCTAAAATAGCTAGTCATTGCCTCTTTTGGAGGCTTGACTTGGATCTTTTAAATGCCATGATTTTCACATAATACTAAGCATGAGGAAAATCCCTTTAAGATAGTCAACTATGCAGCCATAGAATTACCACGGCTGGTAATGGGCATAGTCTATGCAATTCAAAATTCTCTACGCAAGAATGCAATTATAAGATAACACAATTTTAGTTTGAAATGGTCTTCAAAAACAAATCGATTTCTTACTCATATTGCCATGACATAGTTGGCATGCTACAAGTTTTCTAACAACAATTTAAAACCTTAGAAAAAGTCTCAAATATTGGCATGACTAGTAGCCAATTTCCATTCTATTTTACTTCATTCATAATTACCCAAGTCATGGGCTTCACATTATAAGGAACACATCATAAAAAGTATACATATCACCACCTACATCATGGTTATTAAAGTAACTTAAAAGGTGTAATACTCAATAATAAATTGCCAAATGCATAAGGTGGCGCCTAAGTTGGGTGACCACATTATTCATAGATATTTTTTCCATAAAGCCTTGTATATGAGTGGCATAATAATCATTTTTTGAATGAAAAAGACAACTGAGAGGGGGGTGAATCATTTGTACCAAATTAAAACATCGAAACACTCAATAGTAATCAGATCCACATGCATTCATTAAACCCTCAATATGTTATAATGTTTAAACATGAAAAGAAGATAACAAAAACTGAAACAACCAACACCATACACAAGAGAACATTATATTTACATGGAAAACCTTAGAAGGGAAAAACTACAATGAGGATTAGCTCACAATATAAGTAATTAGAAAAATCGGTACAAGGAGGCTCATTGCCAGAATAGGACACACTCTCCAAAAAGGCTCACAACCCAGACTCACTTATAGAATAGAAAGAAGAAAGAAGATAGAATGTTACATAGAGAAAACAATATCAATGCAACAAATATTCCACCACAACATATCCAATCGACACTAGTAGTCTCCAAGAGATCAAGATACCTCAGCTCATTGCATTCAACAATATTGCGTTATAGATCACACTGCATTTTGCACTTTTGTACTCAATTTTTCATCACCACACTCAACTCTATTCCATACCTCATATCACATAATTTCTTCTTGCATTTATACCATTCTCAACTTGAAAGACATCTCCAAGTCGAGTGTACTCTTCTTGCACTTCACAAAATCAAATTAGGTCAGCACTAAGCATTCTTTCAGTGGATAGGAATAAAAGTGGACCAATACAAAACTTGGTTGGGACCCAATTCAACTTTCACATGCCATGCTACACCCTCATTAATGTTCAAACATCGTTGAATAGTGTAAACACCAGGTCAATCATTGCTCATGTAAACAGGTCATTAAACTTTGAATTACACGCTTCCTCAAATCCAAAGACAACTTGCAAACCACATACCACACTTCATCATGATATATAATATTTCTCTATCCTCCTAAAATCCATCAAAATCCTTTGCAACAATTCACACCATCATAATGTACATTCCTAGTACACTCAAACTACACTACCAAACAATGTAACTCTATAATCCAACTTTCGGAATACCAAACCAAAAATCCTCTTGACACATGAAAGAGATCAAAATCATCAAGATACCTTTAGAATGAGAAGACCTGAAGAACAACTGTGGAGAAACATGGAGAAAATACATTTCTCCCAAACACCTCTATAAGCAAGATTGCAAAACTAGTTCACACACTGGTGAACATAACTTCCTCTGACCATCAATCCAAAAGACAAAATTTTGGATATAGAAACTTTGAACACCTCTAACCAACATATCCAAACCACACAAGAAAATATTCTACACAAAAGAAATGTGAAGCAAAACAAAAACACCTCTGCAAACCAAAACACCTTTGCAACACCCTGTTTCCTTATTTTATTAATTTTCTCAATATCCTCAACATTTGAATCATAAATAGAATCTTTTCAAAGTAACACTAGAGGTTAACATCAACAACTTAACTAATGACAACATAATGCAACTAATCAAAGAAAAAATCTCTTCTCAAGCACTATACTACTATCATCAATAACAACATAGGCTTGTTGACATCAATGACAACACCTTCATATGTGCAACAATCTCCTCTTTTGTCATTGATGGAAACACGAGATGTGAAAGACTATCAAAGACACAATAGCTTTGAATATACTTATTTCCTTTTCTCTTTCCTCCCTCTTGTACAACTAACTCATTACACTCTCTCTCCCTTTGATGCTTTCCTTTTCACACGACTTCTCTTTCTCTCACATGAATTCTCTTTCTTTCACACGACTTCTCTTTCTCCCCCCCTTTGATATCAATGGAAAAGGATAAGGTATTTTGCATTGTTCTCCCCCTTTGACATAAAACTAAGATACTTACAACTACTCTAAACACTCCCCTTAGGAGTACACACCAATCAACTCTACAAACTCTATATAATGACAACATTTATTCCATACTACAACAATTTCATTACCCACTCCCCCTAAGAGGTAGCCACCAAAATAAATCCAGAAAAAGAATGGATCCATAGATCCACTGGACTAATGCAAAAGAAGGAGGGGAAATAACCCCCAACTTCTCCTAAGGATACTCAAAAGTATCCTTAGGAAGAGCCTTACTAAATATCTCAGCAATCTAATCCTTTGTAGGTACATATTCAAGCTTCATTTTATTCTCCATTAAATTCTCTCTCAAAAAGTGATACCTAATTGATATATGCTTTGTCTTGAATGCATCACTGGATTCTTTGAAATTTTGATTGAACTTGTATTATCACAAAAGATAGAAATAGGCTCATCATACCCTACTCTAATATATTTCAATGATTTTCTCATCCATAATACCTATGTACAACATGATGTTGCTACAATATACTCATCCTCTACAGTGGATAAAGAAATGTAATCTTATTTCTTGCTAAGCCATGATACCAATCTACATTCGAGAAAGAATGCACCACCACTAGTAATTTTTTCCTATCATCAACACAACCATCCTAGTCTACATATGTGTAAGCACTCAATGTGAAATTATTATCCTCAGGATACCACAATCCACAATCCAGAGTGCCCTTCAAATATCTAAATATCCTCTTCACTGTTGCAACATGTGTCTCTTTAGGATCTTCTTGAAATCTAGCCACAAGATAAACTACATGCATAATATCCAATCTAGTAGCAGCTAGGTATAGCAGTCTACCAAACATAGATTTGTACTTTCTCTGATTAGCCTTAGGAGATTCATCATCCTTACTCAGTTTAAAACCAATAACCATATGACTACATACCGGTTTGGATTCATCCATTCCAAACTTCTTCAAAAAATCTTTAACATACTTTGATTGTAAAATGAATATGCCTTTACTTAATTGATTGATTTGTAGCCCAAGGAAGAAATTCATCTCCCAAAAAATAGACATCTTAAACTCTTTCTACATCTCTTCTACAAATTTCCCACACATAGCTTCAATCCCTCCAAAGATTATGTCATCAAAATATATAACTACTATCAAGATTTGATCTTCCTCAACTTTAAAGTAAAGATTACTATTTGTGGTACCCTTACTAAATCCTTGTTGTATCAAATATTTGTCCAACCTTGCATACCAAGCTCTGGGAGCTTGCTTCAATCCATATAATTCCTTTTTCAATCTCCAAACCATATTAGATTATATTACAATTGAAATACTTATGGTTGTTCCATGTCAACTTCTTCTTCCAATTCTCCATTTAAGAAATAAGACCTCACATCCAGGGTGATCCCACAATAGTGGTTTACACTTTTTGGCCTAACTGGACACTGATATTTTTTTTTTTAACACAATCTCCACATTCGGGCACCTATAGCATTAAACCGTAAGGAATTTGAAGATGATGTAAACTAAAGTCTTGTCACATTTTGTCTGTAGATTCTGAAAATATTTTTTCAATTTTTTTGGAATCAGATTGCACTTCTTTTTCCATCTCCCACAAAATTGGTTTTTTCAAAAACAGCATTTTTAAAAAGTGATGCACTGCCATTATAGCATAACTTTTTTTCCATGAAGGATAAAATTCCAATTCTTTCAAATTTAGATTTCTAACTCCTGATATCTAGTGCTTCCACTTGGTTAGATAGTTTTTATTGACTATTTTTTCTTTAATCAAGTTTCAAAGTCAATCAAATGACAATTCAGACCTAGCCAGATATAACATATAACTTTTCTTGTATGTATTGAAATTCTTCTCTTCTTTTTTTGTTGGATCAAGGACTTCAATATCTAGTGCACTCATATTTTTAAATTTTTTTTTATAATCTTATATTTTTCCACTTGTGCTTATAGAGATTTTTGTTTTGATGAAAAACCTATATTTAATAAAACTTAAAAAGATAGATAATAAAACCAAAACATACTAAAATTATATTCATTGGATAGCTCGTTCTGAAGGCTACTCGATTCCAAGTTTGGTTTCTAAATATTCCCCCATTTTCATCCCCAACCGGAGCTTGAAAGCGTAAAATTTTAGGTTTTTTGTGTGTACAAATTAAAAAATTAGGGAAAAAGGGGGTTCGCTAGAACAAGGGGGTTCTTGAACGAGGGTGAACCCCAGGGTTCATTCGAACCCTGGTTCATGCCTTAATATGCACATTTCCTTTGTTTTTTGGGCGGGAAATGTTGGCCCAATAGTTAATGGGTTCGCTCGAACCCTAGTTCGGTCGAACCCCTTTATGGTTCGGTCGAACATGTAGGTTCATGCGAACCCCTAAAACCAATTTTTTTGCCATGGGGTCATTTTTTCTAAAATTTCCTTCCTCTTCAAAAGTGTAAACCACTTATGTGGCTTCACCCTCCATCTAATAAACATTAAAATCTTTGTGTAGTAAAATCCAGAAACATCCTAATTACTTCCATTTTAGCCATCGAGGAAAATGTCTCCTCAAAGTCTATTCCTTCAACTTGTGCATAGCCCTTACACACAAGACTTTCCATGTTTCTTACCACTTCTCCATTCTCATTTATATTTTTTCTAAATACCCACTTAGTTTCAATAATGTTTTTGCTTTTAGGTCTAGGAACCAATTCCCAAGTTTGATTCTTCTCAATCTACATAAGTTATTCTTCCATTTCCTTCATCCAATTTTCATCTTTGCATGCTTCAATTACTATCTTTGGTTCAATTTTAGAGGGTAAACATAGATTTAAACTTATGCTTTAGTAGCTCTTCTTCTTATCAACACACCTTTTTTTTCTCCAATGATCTATTCTATAGAATGATTTCTCTGTACATATTTAGGAGCCTTAGGGGTCTTTTCTGGAGCTTCTTCCTCTTCATCCTACACTTATTTTTCCTTATCTTTTTCTTCCTCTTCTCTACAAGTAGGCTCAACTAACTCATATCCATCTATTACAACTGAATTTTGCATATCTTCATCAACCTTAACACTTGCACTTTCAACAATCCTTCTTAGTATTTTATTGTAACATCTGTAAGCTTTGATTTTAGTAGAATATCCAAGGAAGATACCTTCATCAGACCTTGCACAAAACTTTCCCAAGTTTTCGTCATCTCTTCGAATATATCATTTGCTTCCAAACACTCTAAAGTACTTGACAGTAGGAATCCTTTCATACCACAACTCATAGGGAGTCTTTGTGTTGTTAGCTCTTGCTTAAAATCTGTTAAGTATGTAAACAACAATATAAATTTCTTCTCTCCAATAGAATTCTAGTAGATTAATTTCTCTCGAATCATATTCCTTGTAGCTTCTTGAATAGTCGTATTTTTCCTTTCAACTACTCCATTCTACTGAGGATTCCTAGGGGTAGACCAGTGCCTCTTTATGCCATGATTCTCACAAAACATCTTAAATTCATTGGAGTTGAACTCTCCACCTCTGTCAAACCTCAAACATTTGATCTTCAATTCCATTTCATTCTCAACCATAGCTTTAAATGCTTTAAATATATTTAGGGCTTTAGATTTTTCTCTATAAAAAGTAACCCATGTCATTCTAGAGTAATCATCAATAAAAAGTGTGAAATACCTATCAACTTGAAGGATTATCACTCTTTTCAGACCACAAAGGTCTGTGTGAACCAATTCCAACAATATGTTAGAATATTGTTCTTTTCCCTTGAAACTACTTCTAGTTTGTTTTCCAAATTGGTAACCTTTGTAAACAACATTGATAGGATTTGTAATCCTCGATAGATCTCTCACTTCTTGAACTAAATTTATTCTAACTAGGTTATCAAAATTTATGTGACACATTCTCCTATGCCATAGCCAGCTATCATTAATCTAAGTCATAAAACAATGACCATCAACACCCTTGAGCTGATAGATATTTCCATCTGTCTTTTTTCCAACATCAATTACAATTATAGACCCTTTTCTAATCCCACATACATCATCCTGAAACATAATTTGTATCCTTTGCTATACATTTGTCCAACACTCAAGAGGTTATGTATTAAAACTTTAACATAGTAAACATCTTCAATATTATGCCTTCGATCAAAATTGATTGAACCTATTCAAAAAATCTTAGCACTTGAATCATCTCCAAATTTAACAAGTCCTCCATCATATTTTTCAAGTTTAAAAAAATTACTCTTGTCTCCAGTCATATGATTTGAGAAACTACTGTCAATAACCCAATAGTTCTTGTCATGTCTAACATGAAAATAAGATACCAAGGTACCACCAACTTTACCCTTTTTACCTAGGACACTTTCCTTCACACAACTATCAAAGTTAGTAGAACCAGATTCATCTTTTAAAGCCAAGAATAAACATTCATTATCATCAACATCTTCATAATCAGATTCATCATCAGAAATACCAACATCTTCTCTAACATAGTAGTTTTTATTGATTATCTTTCCTTTGTTTTCCTTTTTCTTATTGTTCATATCTTTGTTTGGACATCTAAATAATTTGGAAGGTAATTTACCTTTGTACTTAATAGTTCCCTTTTTCATCCTTCTTGCAAAGTTAGCTTCCACATCATCAAGATCATCTTCATCCAAATCTTTAGCTTTTTCTGATTTTTTGATCTTAAAAGAATTCTCCACTTTTGCACCATTCTTTAGACCAATTTTCCTCAATTCAAATGTAGTTAGTGTTCCATACAATTGATCTATAGTGTATGTATTAAAATATGCAAATTCCTCAATAGTAGAATATTTTTCACTATAAGAATTAGGAAGACTTTTGAGAATTTTCTTTACCGCTTTAGGTTGTTTGACTTGTGTACTAAGACCTCTCATAAAACTTACTAGTTCATTAACCCTCTACATGTAGGTTGTGATTACTTCAACATTAGACATCCACAAAGTCTCAAATTGTGCTTTCATATTCTATAACTTAGCTTGTTTAACCTTATCATCTCCTTCATAGATACTTTCTAGCTTATCCCAAACTTTCACTAATTCAGTATGTGTAGGACTGGTCAAAAGAATAAACCTTGCCTTGCCATCTGTCTCATAGGCCTTGATTTCATCACTTGTGTGTGACCCATTTGCAAGTATGGTGTATGCAGTCTTTACTTCCTTTGTAACTTCATATCCAAGATAGATCAAGTAGCCTTCCATCTTCACCTTCTAGAATGCATAGCATGTACCATCAAACATAGGGATCCCCTTCTTTTTTTCCATTCAGATCTACCTCAAGTGGTCTAGCTTTTTCTAAGGAACATTTCTCTTATACCAATTGTTGAATGAACAAAAAAACTAAGTGAGGGGTGAATCAATTGTACCAAATTAAAACATCAAAAACCTCAATAGTAATCAGATCCACATGCATTCATTAAACCCTTAATCTATTATAATATTTAAACATGAAAAGAAGATAACAAAAACTGAAGCAACCAACACCGTACACAAGAGAACACTATATTTATGTGAAAAACCCTAGAAGGGAAAAACCATGGTGAGGATTAGCTCACAATATAAGTAATTGAAAAAACTAGTACAAGGAGGCTCACTACCAGAATAGGACACACTGTCCAAAAAGGCTCACAACCCAGGCTCACTACTGAAATAGAGAGAAGAGAGAAGATAGAATGTTACACAAAGAACATAATCTTAATGCAACATAGATTCCACCACAATAGCTCGAATGAACACAAGCAGTCTTCAAAAGATCGAGAAACCTCAACTCACTACATTTAGCAATCTTGTGCTATAGCTCACACTTCATTTCACACTTTTGTATTTAATTTCACATCACCACACTCAACTCTATTCCACACCTCATCTCACATCAATTCTTCTCACATTTATACCATCCAAAAATTTAAAAACATCTCCAATTTGAGTACACTCTTCTTTCTTGCACTTCACAAATTCAAATTAGGTCGACACTAAGCATTCATGTAGTGGATAGGTATGAAATTGGACCAATAGAAAACTTAGTCAGGACCTAAATCAACTCTCACATGCCACACTACACCTTCATTAATGTTAAAACACATCTGAATGTAGTTTAAACACCAGGTCATTTGTTACCCATGCAAACACCATTAAACTTTGAATTGCACACTTCTTCAAATCTAAAGATGACTTGTGAACCACATTCCACACTTCATAATGATCTAGAATATTCCTCTATCCTCCTAAAATCCATCAAAATCCTTCGAAACAACTCACACCATCAAAATGTACACACCCAATACACTCAAACTACACTATCAAACACTGCAAGTCTACAATCCAACTTCCAAAGTACCAAACCACAAATCCTCTTGATAGAGGTAATAGATCAACATCATCAACATACCTTCAAAATAACAAGAAATGAAGAACAACTATGGAGAAATTTGGAGAAAATATATTTCTTCTAGACACCTTTGTAAGAAACACTACAAAACTAGTTCACACACTTGTTACACCTTGTTGTGCATTTACCTATTTACTATTTTTTTTTTATTCATAATAGTTTACAAATTAGGTATATTAGACCAAGGAATTACATCCTCTTAGGTTCTGGGAATACTCTTTGAGATCAATAGCAACAAGAAAAATTACTAATCCTTTGACTGTCACACGAGGCAGTTTAGTTATGTTTAGTGTCTATTGTTATAATACATAGTGTTTTCCTTTACATTACATAGTGTTGTTCTTGTAGTACATAGTGTTGTTCTTTACATTACATAGTGCCACTCTTTACATGTTTTCATCAATCTTCTTTTTTCTTTTACCTTGGTCTTTGAAGGCTCGTTGTTGTTTTTGTTTCTATATTGTCCCTTTTCAAGAAATTTCTTCAAATTTGGATTAAAGTACAGTCATTGATTTCCACTTATGAGTTCCTCATTGGTAAATCCAGCTTTTCCTTTCATTATGAGGTTTTGATACTTGGTTTTGGTGCCTCCTACAATAATGGATACCCACATAAAGACATTGAAAATAGTGAGTCTACTGTTAGACTAAGTAAGTTCCCTCCTAATTCCTTGGTACTTTTCATAATTCCTAGCTTTCTAGATAAACCATAGAATTTCAGTTGTTAGAACTAACCAACAAATATTGTTTCCTTTTCCAATTTCTACAATTTTACCTAAGAGAATTTATTTTTTCCTTTTTTCAAATTTCTCACTACATCCTATAATATCAATTAGGAAAAGGTTTCATATTTTCTTAGCAAAATAACAATCAAAAACAAATGAGAGATAGTTTCAACTTGCTTACAGATTTCAGATAAATTTGTACTGCCTTTAGCTGCCTCATCAAAATTAGGTAGCTTTTGTAGTAGTAGCATCCATTTAAATTCAAGGTTTTTGGTTCCAACACATTATTCCAAAATCTTGAGAAGGTCTTGTTCCATAATCATTAAGATTAAACTTCCAGTTTTTATTAAGCTGATCAAAAAGATTTAGGGGGGGGCACCACAAGGTTATAAATTTCTTTGGGATTAATCTTCGTTAGGTTATCATTACTTAACTATTCAAAATTCTGGTTTTTATGAGGGTAAAGGATTTTAGAGTTATGAATCTTTTCTTTTAAATGTTTGATTATTTCAAAGGTTCCTTTTTGCGTTAGGGGGATGTTGAATTCCTTATTTAGAATATCTAGCTCAAAATATTTCCATTACTCTTTAGATTTTGGATTATGTAAAAACCTTTTTTATTCCATTATCTTGCTTAGCACCCTTGATGTAAGGAAAGGGTTTTGTTATTATGAAAGGTATTCCACTAGATAGATTTTAAGGAATAGATACTATCCAAATCCTTCTCAACTGGGAATTTGCTAAGGATGACCTCTTTGTTAGTTTCTTAGGCTTTCCATATACTTTTAAACACATTGGAACCTGCAAGAGATACAAGGAATATTCCAAAGACTAAATCACAAAACAACAAGTTCCTCCAAGATTTTTCCTTTTTTGGAACAACATTTTTTATGTTGTTTCTAATCAATGTTTTTCAAGGCCCATTTCCTTTTAGACTTCTAAAAATTCATTTTATAGCAAGATAAATGCCTTGTTTCTTTAAATCCTTGAGGCTAAGTCCCCCTTTCTGTTTCTCATTATAGCAGATCTCCCATTTCACATTATTTTTTCTTATTCCCGATTTTGTCTGACCAAAGAAACTATCTTATCCTTTTTTGAATTTCCTCTACCTGGTAGCTATTGAACATCCATATAGAAGCATAGTAGATATTACATGAGGAAAGAATTTTTTGGAAAACTTGAGCTCTCCCAACTATGGAGAGGTACTTTTTGTTCCAAGATTCTAGTTTTCTCACCACTTTACCTTTCAACCATTCCCACATATCTTTTAAGTTGGGGTTAACAGCAAAAGGAATCCCTGGATATCTAACTACCTTGTTGGGGCCTCTTGGAATTCATTTTCCTAGAGCCAATCAAGTTGTCTACTATCCCAGGATAGTAGAATTGACTTCCGCTTGGATATTTTAGCACCAACTGCTTGGCTAAAATGCTCCATTTTTTCATTAAGTTTGTAAAATTTTCTTGTTCCATTTTAACAAATAGTGTTGTATCATCAGCAAACTGAATGTTTATAATCTCTTCATTATTTGTTAATGAGATTCCCTAAACACTTGGACTTATGGAGTGGTCCCTTATTATATAGTGCAAGGCATATGCAGCTATTACAAATAGTGAGGGAGCAAGAGAGCACCCTTGCCATATGGATCTTTGTAGTTGAAATTCCTTTGTTACGTCTCCATTTACTTCAACTTGTGTTGTAGCCTCATTCATTAGAGTTTTGATCATTCTACAAAATATTTTAGGAAATCCAAAGACATCTAAGACCATCATAATGAAATGTCACTCAATTATGTCATATGCCTTCTCAAAGTATAGAAGTAGAATTCCCACATCCTGATTGGAAATTTTATTCCATTCCATGGCTTCCTAGTTGGTGATCAAATTTTCCCAGATGTACCTTCCCTTGATAAATCCTATTTGAGTATTATTAATAATTTTGGGGAGGATGTCAACTATCCTTTTAACTATGACTTTTGCAAGGATCTTATATGATGCATTTAGTAGAGTTATAGGTCTCCAATTTTTTAGGAGGGTCCTATCACCCTCTTTTGGGACTAGCTTTATTATGCCATGGTTTATATCTTCACCAAGTGATCCTTCTTCAACTGCTTCTTTATACACTTGGATTAGGTCCTCTCCAATCCATTCAATATTTTTTTTATAAAATTCCACTATTAAACCATCTACTCCATGTGATTTATCATTGTTTAGGGAAAGGATTGCATTATTTACCTCTTCTTTGGTTAGTTGTTGGTTCAATTTAGTAGCCTCTACATTGGTTATTTTCCTCGAAATTAATTTCTTGCACAAATCTCTTGCCTCCACCCCTTGAGGACCAAAGTATTCTATAGTAATAGTCCTTCATAGAATTTTTGGAACTTTCTCTTTATAACAATTGTATCTTTAATTATGTTACCCTCATCCCAAATGAACCCAATAGTTTCTTTTGCCTCCTTGGTTTTCAGGCATCTAAAGAAGAACTTGGAGCCTCTATCTCCTTGGGAGATCCAATTCAATCTTGCTCTATTTTTTATCCCTTGGTCTTTAAAGTTTTGAATCTTCCCCAATTATCCTTTGGTGTTAATTAACTCATTGTTTACTTATGTGTCTTGGGGAGCATTTTGAAGCTTGTTTCTCCAAAAGGGCTTTCTACAGCTGATTTTCAACTTTCCTACCCTCCTTGGCTCTTTGTTCCCCAATGGTTTGGTAGATATTTTTCCAACTCCTAACATTAATATTCCATTTTCCTATTGAAGTTTTGTTTTCCTAGGCCCCTCTATTTATTTCCCTAAGTGTGAATATTGCACTGTTGCAGTCATCCATTTTTAGTAGGCTTGAGTTCAAAATACTTTTTTTAGCCTTCTTTGGAGGTCTCATATGATTTCCATTAATGATTATTTTGACTATAATGGGATGGTGGTTTGATAGGCTCCAAGGTTTGACCTTTACCCTATTGTTAGCCTCATCAACCTGGTCAAATTGAAAGTAGCCTCATCTATCTAACATGATATAGATCCTCCTATTTTATTTTTGAGCATTACACCAACTTTTTTTTTTTTAAAAGAAGGGGTAAAAATTTTATTCAATCAATAACAAAGTACAAGCCAAAGCCAAAGGCCCATCAAAGCAAGACAACCACCAAAACAACCAACACGAACACTACCTATGCCTGTCCTCCACTAATAACCTCTCTAGAGTCCCCAAGTAATCAGAGGGTAACTCATCCCTTCCACTAATATCCCAGTCGTCCACATTCTCAGAGGCCCACTTCGCCAGACAATCGGCCACTCTGTTCCACTCTCTAGGGATATGACAAAAGGAGACAGAATCCAAGGAACTGCAAAGACTCAAAATCTGCCTGACCTCAGAAGCCAATTTCCAACTAACATCCTCCAGCTTCTGGTTCTTCAGCATATCCACCACAATCTGAGAATCAGACTCACAAATGATCCTCCGCCAACCTAAAGAGTATCCACGCTCAACAGCTATCTTGATAGCAAGGGCCTCCATCAGATTATTAGAATGCTGCCCTTTGTACATAGAGAAGACAAAAACAACACCACCATCATTACCTCTACCAATACCCCCAACACCAGCATGACCAGGGTTCCCACGAGAAGAACCATCAGTGTTAATTTTTAAGACCCCCACTGGGGGAGGCGTCCACCTTCCATCGCGACTGACCCGTTGCCTGACATGGCGGGATCTTCTACCAGCAAGGCTTCCCCTGCTACTATCCCCCAAGTTCAAATTTCGCAAAATAGCCAGATCACCAGGATCAGTATTAATAGACATATCACACTTAGCTGAAATAGTCTCCTGGAGCCTGCTAAGAATCTTCTTCCACAGTTGAGAACTTCCCAAATTGGAGCCACAAAAAACTCTTCGGTTCCTCTCCAGCCAAAGGTTCCAGAGAATGAGAGTAGGCCCAATAGACCAGGCCACCTGCAGGAAAGAAGTCTTTGTAGGAGGTCTGCCCAAACTTTCCCAAAAGTCAATCAAGGAGGTAGCATGAATACAACCATGTTGCCAAGCCTCCCACCATCTATGCCACAACTCTCTAGAGTAAGGGCAAAGAAAGAACAAGTGAGAGGTACACTCCTCATTGCAAGAACAAAGAAGGCAAATAGAAGGACCCTGAAAACCTCGCTTGCGAAGATTTTCCCAAGTGAGGCACTTCCTCTGAGCAACCAACCATAAGAAAAAATTGCATTTGGGCCATGAGAAGTTGTCCCAAACCTTCTTCCACCAGTGCACCTCAGCCGGACCATGTAAGTTCTTGTCAAGCATAGCGTAGCCTTGAGCAACAGTGAATTTACCTTTTGGACTAGGACTCCAAGCCAGAACATCCCTCCCATTCAGAGAGCTGCAAAGTCTGTCCTTCAAAATTCTAGCAAGAACATCACGATCCTCATCAGAACCACCCAAGGGCCACTCCTAAGGATCCTTCCAGCAAGCCACCGTCACCTGACCAGTACGCTTGACAGTTTTAAAATGCTCCACCTTAATCCAACCGGCATCAGAGAAAATATGGCAAAGAGGCTGAAGCTGAGGAAAACTAGAAAGAATGGGCGGGTGGCCATCCCAAGAGTCCTGCCAAAAAAGAGCATCAGAGCCTCTATTACAGATCCAGAAGAGCCCCTCCTTAATCAGCTGAGCACCCTTCTTAAGAGTATCCCAAATACAAGAACCCTTGCCCATCAAATGAAGACGTGGCACATCAAGGCAATCAACACCGGGGATATACTTGTGGGCCAGAATCTTAGCCCAATCCTGATCCTGATTGTTGCACCACCTCCAGTATAGCTTGGCCGCCAAGGCAGTGACAGCAAGAGCCATAGACCTAAGACCAAGGCCCCCAGCATGCTTCGGCCTGCAAACAGACTCCCACTTGACTAAGCTCCATTTCGAGGAAAGAAGGTTGCCAGACCAGAGAAATTGCCGAGACAGAGCATCGAATTCCCGCACAAAGGTTGATGGGGGAGCCTGCACACAACACCTATAGATGGGGAGAGACTGCACCACAGTCTTTAGAAGAACCATTCTCCCAGCAGAAGATAGCCACCTGTGAGTCCAATGACTAACCTTACTCCGAAATTTATCCAAAATTCCCTGCCAGTAATCTCTACGTTGGGCTCCCAAAGCCAAAGGGATCCCAAGGTACATCAAGGGGAGAGAACCAATCTGAAATCTTAAGATCCTAGCAATCCTGCTTTGAATACGCTGAGGAGTATTAAAGAAATAAATGGAAGACTTGTCATCATTAATACACTGACCTGAAGCCTTCAAATAGATGTCAAGAGCTCTCCTGAAGTTCATAGCCTCACTAATTCTAGCCAGGCCCATCAGCCCCGTATCATCCACAAACTGAAGATGAGAGTAGGAAGGAAGAGAGTTGCTCCAGCTCCAACCACGGATAAGACCCTGACTCACCTGAGATTTAATAAATCTTCCAAGACCCTCTGCCATGATAATGAATAAGTAAGGAGATAAAGGATCCCCCTGCCGGAGACCCCGAGAAGCCCTAAACAGATCTGAAGGCTCCCCATTAATAAGAACCGAGAAAGAGGCAGAGGTAACACAACTAAGGACCCAATTCACCCACTCCTCCGCAAAGCCAAAAGCCAGGAGAGTTTTTTGTAAGAATTCCCAACTCACCCGGTCATAAGCTTTAGACATGTCGAGTTTAATAAACATAGCCTTCTCCTTAGAGTTAGCCATAGAATGAATAGCTTCCATGGCTATCACGACGCCATCCAAAATTTGTCTCCCTTCAACAAAACCACCCTGCTCAGCAGAGATCAGAGAACCGAGGAGTGGTTTGAGTCGCTCAGCAATCAACTTGGTGATGATCTTGTAAACCACATTACATAACGCAATAGGCCTGAATTGCGCCAGTCGATTAGCTCCTTCCATCTTGGGTATGAGAGTCAAGAAGGTAGAATTCATGGACTTGAGCATCTGCTTGTTCCTATGTGATTCCTAAATCACCTCAAGGAGGTCAAACTTTATAATTTCCCAAAACTCCTGAAAGAACTCAATCGGAAACCCATCCGGACCAGGAGCCTTGCCTTTTTTCATATTAAACACCACTTTCTCCAATTCAGGTAACAAGATAGGACTTAAGAGAACCCCATTCATCTCAGCAGAGACCAGTTGGGGAATACAATCCAAAATGGCCCCCTCCTCAGCCCTAGCAGCAAAATCCTCCCTAGAAAAAAGATTAGAAAAATAATTGACAGCTTCCCTGGAAATCTCAGCGCTAGAGGAAAGTTGAGCCCCATCTTGAGAAACTAGAGAGGAGATAGAGTTCCCCTGCCTCCGAGCCTTAACCGAATTATGGAAGAAAGCGGTGTTCCTATCTCCCTCCTGAAGCCAATCAATGCGAGATTTCTGCTTCCAAAAGATCTCCTCCCGAAGCTCCCACTCTTCTAATCCCTTTAGAGCCAAGGACTCAGCAATACTAAGGTCTGAGGTCAACCCCTGGTCACGAATCTGACGAGTGATGGAATCCAACTTGGACTGGGCAACCAACCTCTGAGCTTGTAGGTTCCCAAAACACTGGTTATTCCATCTCTTAAGCCTGAACTTCACATGTTGAAGCCTCTTAGTGAAAATAAACATGGCCGTCCCATGGGTAGGCCTCCCCTCCTGCCACCAATCCAACATAAGATCATGCAAAGATTGATCTCGAGCATTACACCAACTTAACCAGATGGCCATATTTTATTTTTTCACACCTTCAAGGGGGTCTATTAGTTTAAGATTATTTTTCATCTTAAAATAGAAATATTTTTCATTTCCCTTCCATCCCATATCAACTCCCCCTACTTTGTCTTCCATGTTTTCTATCATACTAAAGTCTCCCTCTATGATCAAGGGTATCTTAGGCTATCTTCTCAACCAATCCCATAGTTCACATCTTTTTCTATATTTGTTTGGTGCATAGATGGAGAAAATGCCAAATTTTACTCCATCCTTTTCCACATGGATCCATACTGCCCTGTTACAAGGGGAAATACCATGGTTTTTAACCAATCTATTGTAGTTGTTGGAAATTAGGATAGCATACCCTCCTTTTCCTTTTTCATGGTTGGTGGTGTAAAAGGTGGAACTTCCTTCTAGATAAAACTTAAGATTAGTTTGTAGGGTATACCCTGTAGCTTTGATTTCTTGCAACATTACAATATCTTTATTTCTCTCTTGCAATAGTAATCTCCTTATGTTATATTTTCTATTAGGGGACTCTAGACCCCTAATATTCCAAGAGATACAGTTAAGATTCATCTGCATCCATGTCATGTAATCCCTCTTCTCTGTTCCTAAATCCTTAAAAGCATTTAGGAAGCTCATTTTTTTATTGTTTCTTTTGAGATATGGGATAGCACCCTCCTTTTGTTTCTATCTTCTTTTCCTTTTTTTTGGCTCAACATATTCTTAACATAGGTCTCATTTCCTTCTGCATACTTAGGAGTTGTCTCTTGTTGGGGGTCTTACCTCTTTGTTGTTTCATGTTTGTCCAAATTCTCTTTACCCTCTACAGGGTTCCAATCCTTGATAAAGATTTGTTTTACCTATTGTAGGTTATTCTTGTCTAGAGTAAATTCAAGCTTGAGGTCACTTGGAAAATCCCACGGGTTAGAGGATAGGGGATCTCTTTTGGATAGGTCATCATTTTTAGGGCTGATATTTTTATCTTCCTGAGGGTTGCACTATTTATGTCAATCGACTGGGTGAGGTGCTCCTTCCTAGGACAGGTCATATTTATTCTCAGCCCCTCATTAGGGCTTGAATTCACCTTGGTTTTACTTTTATAGACTTTGAATTATCAGAGTATTTAAAATCATTATTGGATCTATTCTTAACTCCCATTGGGGATCCCTTTAGGGACTTAGCACTATCTTCATTGCTTGATGAAGAGCCAAGGTTAGCATTAGATTTTTTGGATTCTTCATAATTTTCCTTATTATTATCCCGAGTTGGGCTAGGGAGTCTATTACTCCTCACAAATTTACTTTCAGGGCTTGGGGGTTTTATTACTTCAGGGGAATTTCCACCAGACCTAATTCTATTAAGGATTTTTTTTATTATTTTCAATCTTCTTTTTAATTTTATCCATTACAATTTCTTGTACATTTTTCTTATGGCTGGGGGAGTTGCAATTTATAACCTTGGGTACCTCAACCTCTTTATGTTGGCTGATATTTCCTTCTTATGCACACAACAAGGCTTCAACTGGTGTGGTTGGGGGAGAGAATTTTGTGATACCTTCATTTCTTTCAAGATTTTTAAATAGATTATCTTTCCCTCACAGTAGGCTTTCCTCCTTGAGGCATAGATCGAGATTAAGAGCATCAAAATTGTTAGTATCAACATCTAAATTCAAAGCAAAAATATTTTTATCACTAGCCACATCTTCAACAGGAGAGCCAATACTATTTGGTAGATCCACCTCAAGGACATCACCTCCCTTGAAGTCATGGCTATTCAAATCCATCAAAGGGGCTTGCACCCTTCCATTAGGGCTTGTTTTTAGCCTCCTTTTTTTCTATATTTGATCACATCTTCTTAGTATTGAGAAATTTTTCCTTACATTCCCCTCATTTTTACATAGGAAACATGCGTTAATCCCTCTTAAGAGCTCAACCTTATAGGTCAAGATGGAATTTTTAGTTTCAATCTCAACTTCCTTTGGGATTTCCACCCTTGGGGAAATGGAGACAAGAACCCTTGCATCCATGTGAGGCAAGGGGTGCTCTTTACTATTACTATGATTGGTTAAAATATTAAATATATGAATGTGTTTGCATTTTGATTAGAAATCATGTGATTGTACTTTGTTTAATTGTATCATTGGGAAATAAAATAATGAATGTTAATTTGATTAATGTTATATTGAAATATAGAAGGAATGTTGATTGAATTTGATAAATTATATGATGCAAATGATGGTATTGTGATCATCTAACTACTATTGCAAATGTATTAAGTAGAATGCCAATACAGGGATCAAGCCTCTCAAAGAGAGGGGGAGTATCACTCAAGAGAAGGATTTGGTATGGTAACCCTTAACGAGGCCTAAACTAAACTCTCAAGCACTCACATATAGAATGGTTAAGTCAAATCATAGTTTTGGGAGATTGGTAAGTCAATCCTTAGAATTGTTTGTTCATGTGTTAGATAGGTTGTGATCTCAATTGAGTGTGTTTTGGTTTTTGTTAATTATTTGGTATGTGTAAGCTCTTTCTTATATGTTCTTTATGTAATCGATTAGAAATATATATATATATGTATATATATATGTATATATATGTATACATATATATATATATATGTATGTATATATATATGTATATGTATATACATACATATATATATATATGTATACATATATATACATATATATATATATATATATATATATATATATATATATATATATATATATATATATATATATATATATGTATGTATATATGTGTGTATTAATATGCATGTCAATGATAAGGCCATGTACATGAGTTAATATGTACATGAGTATACGAAGATAGACGTACCTATGCATGCTTGTGAAAGGATTGCTTATGGGCATGAGGGTATCAAATGGACAAATAGACATGTATATGTATATGGATATATACATCGAATGTATATGTGACTATCAATAAGTTGGAAAGAATATGGGATTGATTGTATAAGTAAATGTATATAAGCGATATATGCATATATACATATATATACACACATTGACATATTTATATGTATTGACATAATGGGAGGTCCATACACATATATCAATATATGTATGTATATGTATATATGTATATAAATATATATACATATAATATTATTATTATAAATGATTTATTATTAATTGATATTAATGAATATATATATATAAGTTTATATGCTTTATAAAGCACTTGAATGAAAGTATTATAGCATTGTTATTAACATAGCATATATATGTATATAATACCTGCACCATGGAATAAAGAATCCAATGCATAAAGCATAGCAAGTAAACATAGTTTGTAATGTGAATATATCACAAACAAGTGAATAATACGTATAAACATGAGAATAAGACTCTCACGTGGGTGGTTAAGTTGATATGCATGCATTAAATGTAGTTGAAACCTTTGTTAAGTGTTGAGTGTAAAAAAAAGAGCAAGTCAAAAGCTTTAAATGCAGAAGCAAGAATAAGACTTATTCTTCTGTGTAATTATAGCGACCAAGTTAATAGGGATGAGGAATTTTGGTGGCACTAACTTATGAATTGATTAAACCAAATAGAAGTATTTTGCTGCAAGTTGTTTTGTTGATTGATAAACATGTACTAGAATGAATTGTTCAAACCATAGCTAGCTTAACAAGAGGTCGAACTGTTGTTTTATTAGCTGAGTATTTACTTGAATCGTTGCCACCTTTTTACTTGAAGTGTTGAGTCGAATTATATTGTTGTGTGGTGTCAATTTTCTTAGGATACCTATAGGAATCATTGTCTCATTTTTTTGTATAAATAGATGAGATATTCTCCTCATTTGGACATCCAACTCACTTTCATTCTATTGCACTTTATCTACTTTGTTTTGCTGAGAGTTATCATTGTGAGGAGAGTTTATTGTGAGGATTGTGTTGAGAGATATTTTATTGGAGGATTGGAATAATTGTTCTTGGAGGGATTAAGTAAGGAGTCGTCTAATTCAATTGGATTAGGGCATTACAAGAATGTTAAATCTGTCCTTTATTTTTGTGAAATCTTTGGAAAAATTGAATGTTATTGTTTGATTGTGTGGTAATACCTTGATTTACTAGATTAGGGAAGAATTATGTTTATTTCTTTTGAAATTGAAAGGAACTATATTATGCTCCATTTTTGTGTGAAGCTTTGTTTGAAGTGTTTGTAGATACTTTGTATTAAGGAGTGATTGCATTCATTAGTATTATATACTAGAAAATGAAGCTACTTTATTAGTTATGAAGTAATTGTTTCAAGTTATTTGTGGAACCCAAACTATAGGTAGTTCATAGGCTTCGCATGGGATTAGTTAATCTTACGTTGGGAATAGCTTAAGTGTAGGAATCTACAAAGTAGATATGCTTAAAGCACAAGAGGAATAGGTTGTTCCTTTGGTTAAAGATTACCTCGTGAAGGGATTACCTATGCATCGTGTACAAATGATCTTGAGACAAATCAAGCTAGGGAAGTGTGTGTGATCTAAGATGGATTTTGATATAAAACTTTAGCCAAAGTAGTGTGATTTTCCACTGGTTACGCTGTCAATTTCACTATGTACCTTTTATGTATTCTAGTTGATGATTTCAATACAAGTTAGGATGTATACAAGTTCTAGTCATGTAAGGCACAACACTAAGTTTAGATAGGTCACAGTTATGAGGTTATCAAACCAACTTCTTCATTTAAGGGAGGGCCATCTTACCCTATGAGTTAGATGTGCAAAGGACCACATAAGAGTCTATAGTTGGCAAAAAAATGTTTGAGTGATGCTTCCCCTCTTTAGTTGGCAGCCAAGGTTTGAGGGAATTTTCTCGAATCATTGTACATCTATTGTTGAAGGAAGCTTAGAAGAGCTATGTATGTTTAATTGAAATCAATCTTTGGAAAGATGTAATTTTTTATATTATGAATGAAATCGATGTTTGCAAATATTGTTGTGTTATCTATGCTCATTAAATCTCTCTTTGGAAGAAACTTTTTTATTGCATTGGGAAATGTACCTAGTTTATTTGCTTAAAGGTAAAACTTGGAGAATTTATCTTTGTAGAAAAATTGGCATGTTACACGTGGTATCAAAGCTACTAGGTTTAGCTCTGGAACCTATGTGCTCACCATACTTTCCATCCAACATTGACTAATGTTTAGAAATTTTTTTCTAGGATGGTGCATCTTAGTTCAACTGCAAGAAAGACAATAATCATGAATGAGTGCTATCTAAGATCCAAGAAGGAGAAAAAGGCCATTGTTTGTACGATAGAGGCAAACAACTATGAAAATGTTGTCTAGTTAAGTGATATTGAGATAATCAGTCACGCTCTTTCTCGAGTTATTCAAGTAAAGAGAAGGATGAGGGAGGATGCTAATTTCAACTACTTACCTTGAGTCTCACTAGAAAAATATGACTGTTACTTTCTAGGGATATGCCCTCAGAATGTAGTCTTAGTCATGCATTCATATTTAGGGACCCTAGAGTTCTTCCTCTATTGGAAGTGATTGTAATTTCCCCAAGTAATGAATTTGAAGGATATGTTCCTTGTAACTATGTGATGAAAGATAAGTCTGATGGTTATTACCCCTTTTGGGATAGGGAAGATCAAATGAGAGATGAACTAAAATATGAGGGGTATACCCCATTGAGTTATGTATCTGAGAGTGAGTCTAAGGGATACTCTCATCTCAACTATTTGAATAGTCGATCTATGTAAATGGAAAGGATATTGAGATCCTTATGAATAAATAAAAGATATGTTTATCAAAGCTTATGTTCAAACTTATGAGAAATTTCTTCTATGTGCGAGTGAATGCTCATTTAAATGCTTTCTATAAGTTGTGTGAACATAATAGAATATAATAAAGATGAACCTTTAGGTGTAACCCTTTTTTTTATGAAGGATGGTGAGAACAAGGACTAATCTTGGAGGGAGCCAAGAAGTTGGACAAGGTCCTGAGGGTGTTAAAGCCAAATTGGATCAAATATTGACTATCATTCATGATACCAATGCAAGGCTAAGGAATCTTGAGCAAGAAGTAAGGGAGAAAAATAGAGTGTAACAAGAAGTTCCAAATAATGAATAATTCCCTATCAATTAAAATGAGGGAGAGAATACTCATGGCCATACTTAGACTCATGAATAGGAGGATGAGAATTTGAAGGGAGTACCAATAGGGAAGAAGCTAAGACTTGGTTGATACATATGGAAAAATATTTTGAGATAAGAAACTACTTTGAGGTTACCAAAGTTGATTGGGGGTCCTATTAGTTAGCAAGAGAAGCTTCTAACTGGTGGATGAACAAGAAAATGGAACTCGAAATTAGCTCTTTGAAGTTGACTTGGGATGAGTTTGTGGATATATTTCAGAAAAGTTGGTTGCCCCAACTCTTTTTCAACCAAAGCTTACTGATTTCCAGAATCTTAAGCAAGGGTACATGACAGTCAATGAGTACTAGGAAAAGTTTACTCGTATGTTGAGGTACATTCCAATGTACTAAAAGATGAGCATTTTAGTATTAGGAAATTTATTATGGGGATAAATGGATAGATAGGTGGAGAGGTGGATGTGTATGGACCATCTACCATGGACCTAGTCTATGAAAAGGTTGTTAAGTAGGAGCAGAAGCTCAAGCCCATCTCCATCTATAGGGAGAATAGAAATCGTAAGAATTTTCAAGGAATTCAATGTAACTAGACCCCAAAGAAGTATAATAGAGTGTGATATTCTTATAATCAAGGAGATAGGGAATCCTAGTGCAATTGGGGTGAATCGAGGAAGGATAACAAGGGAAATAATAACAACAACCCCAACAACATTGGAAGAAATTATAGTAGGTATGATGGGTCCATGAGGAGGAAAGGACTAGCAACTAGATGTTACACATGTGGTGAAAATAATTATGCTACATATTATCCCAACAAGTCTTCAGGGACACGAACATGTGGAAACCCTCTTCCACTCTAGCAGGATGCTTTTCAATAGAAGATCCATGTTGCCTTGGATAATCATCAAGCGGAGTACCAAATTACTCTAGTGGAAACTCTGGGTATTTTATTTGGTAATAACCATTTCTATACTTATTGATATTGGAGCAACTAAAAACTTTATTTCACCTAGAGTATCAAATCAAATATCTAGGAAAGCAGGTTACATTGAAAAATATTAGGTTGTTGAATATGCAAACCAAACAAGAGAACAGTGGAATGATGCTTATTCAAAGCTAAGGTTGAACTTCCTTGTTTCTCAATTTAGGTGAACCTATACATAGCTCCCTTAGGATAATATGATTTCATCATGGAATGAACTAGCTTTGGAAGCATATAACCAAAGTATATTTCCATGCCAAGAATGTCGAGTGCTAAGATGATCTAGGAAACTAGGTGACGTTGCAAGGGACACCTAGGGAAATTAAGTTGTTCCAAATCTATTCCATGAAATTACATAAGACCAATAAGAAAGGATGTAAGCTCTATGCAGTAAAGATGGAAAAGATTGAGGAATATGAGGAATTTATTTCTCAAGACAACCAAGAGGTAGAGGAAGGTGAAATGATGGAAATTGGAGATACGGATATGGAAAATATCTTATCCTTTGAAAGTTTGCAAATGTATTTCCAAAGGAGCTACTTGGATTACTGCCCAAGAGGACATTTTACTTCTCCATTGACCTTGTACTAGGGTCAGAACCTGCTTTCAAAGTTCCTTACTAGATGACAACAACTGAGTTAATGGAGCTTAAGGCACAACTATAAAGTGTGATATCCACAAGATTGATATGACCTAGTATTTCACCTTGGGGAGCACCAGTGATCTTCGTAAAGAAAAAGGATGGTACATTGCATCTATGCATAGATTATCGAATTCTTAATAAAGCTATGATAAAGAAAAAGTATTGATTGCCATTCATTGATGATCTCTTCAATCAAATGTGAGAAGCGGATTTGTTTTCAAAAATTGATCTACGATCAGGATACCATCAAGTAAGGATCAAAGATGAAGACATCTTCAAAATTTCCTTTAAGACTAGATATGGGAATTATGGGTTTACAGTCATATCATTCGGACTTACTAATGCATCCGCTACATTCATGAATGTATTTAGGGATTTCCTAGATAAGTTTGTCTTGGTTTTCTTGGATGACATTCTAATTTATTCCAAGAATGAGGAGGACCATTGCAAGAATTTAGAGATAGTTCTTCAGTGGTTGAGATAACATTAGTTATATGGGAAACTTTCTAAGTGCACATTATTTCAAAAGAAATTGAAGTACTTAGGTCACATGATCTCAGCTAACAGAATTTCAGTGGATCTAGCCAAGATAAAAGCAATGATAGATTGACTCTACTACCTAAGAATGTACCCAAAGTTAGGAGTTTTACAGTTCTATTAGGATACTATTTGTGGCAAAATTTTGTAGTATATCCTTTCCTATTACTTTATTACAAAGGAAAGGGAAAAAGTTTGAGTGGATGGAAAAATGCCAAGTAGCATTTGATTTACTCAAGGAGAAGTTGACTACTGCTCCAATTTTGAAGGTACTAAATCCTGAAGGAAACTTCACTCTCATCACAAATGCATCGGATGAAGGATTTAGATGAGTTTTGATGGAAGAAGGGAAATTTATAGCTTATGAATAAAGAAAGTTGAAGCCCTATGAGAAAAATTATGCATCACATGATTTAGAGCTAGCAGCAGTGATTCAAGAATTCTAGATGTGGAGGTACTATTTGTTAGGAAAGCCTTTTGAGTTAAAAAATGATCATCATGGTTTGAATTATCTATTCACCAAACCCAATCTAAATGCATGACAAAGAAGATGGTTGGATTTG
The DNA here is from genome assembly GCA_007258455.2 of Sequoia sempervirens. NCBI lineage: Eukaryota > Viridiplantae > Streptophyta > Pinopsida > Cupressales > Cupressaceae > Sequoia > Sequoia sempervirens. The sequence goes on along the minus strand of VDFB02091717.1, from coordinate 19,504 downwards.
ATATCAAATTATGAATTCAATATCAACTACATTAAAGGGAAGGAAAATTGGGTTGTCGATTCCTTGAGTTGTAGATGACATATTGCCTCAATAGTCACAATTCAAACTGATTTTAAAGGCCAAGTGTTAAAAAAGTGCAAGGATGACGAGTAATATGAGGAAGTTAAGTGAGCACTCATGAAAGATCCACAAGATGCAAGTTACGAGGGATATTACTTTGAACCTAATGGATTGATAAGGTTTAAAGGAAGAATGTGTGTGCCCAAATTTGAAGAGTTATAGAATCTTGTGTGGAAATAATTTCATGAAGCACCATACTTTGGACATCCTAGAGTGACAAAAATGTTGGCTGATGTGAATCCATTATATTTCTAGAAAGGGATGAAGGGAGATGCTACAATATTTGTGGCTAGATGCCTATAATTCCAAAAAGTGAAGGTTGGACATAATCACCCTGTAGGTCTAATGTATCCACATGATGTTCTCAAATGTAAGTGGAAATTCATTAGTATGGAATTTGTACAAGGATTACCCATATCAAGGAATAAGCACAATGCCAATCTAGTGGTGGTGGAAATGCTTACAAAGTTATCAAATTTTATACCTAGGAATTTGACATATGAAGATCCTATTATAGCTCGCAAATTCATTCAAGAGGTGTTTAGGTTGCATGGTATTCCTAAGAAGATTATCTTAAATAGGGATGCACGTGTGACTTCTAGGATTTAGCAAACCTTATTCTCATCACTTGGAACTCAGCTAAATATAAGTTTAGTGTATCATCCAAAAATGGATGGTCAAATGGAAAGAGTAAACCAAGTATTAGAAGACCTACTATGAATGTATTGCATGGATAAACAATGCAAGTGGGAAGATAATTTTCCATTGGTGAAATTTGCATATAATAATTCCTATCATTCTGCAATTAAGATGGCTCCTTTTGAAGCATTGTATGGTCAAAAGTGTTAAACCCCTATAAGTTGGGATAAACTTGAGAATAGGGTTAGTCTTGGGCTAGAGATGTCATTAGAAATAGAGGAACAAGTTAGGGTTATTAAGTAATGGCTAGTTGAAGCCAATGATAGGAAAAAAAACTATGTTGATTCTAAATGGGTAGCTAGAAAATTGTTGTAGGAGAGAAGGTGTTGTTAAGGGTAAAGCCTCATAAAAGTGCTATCAATTTTGGAAAGTCATCCAAACTATCCCCATGCTATGTTGATCCTTTTGAGGTCCTCAAGGAAGTAAATCCTATTGCTTACCAAATTATATTGCCACCATCTCTTGCTCGAATGCATAACATCTTTCACATCTCATACCTAGAGAAGTATATACCAAGTGATAATCATGTAATTGATTGGAATTTTTTACAGGTACAGGACCCTAGTAAGGAATTCTATTTGTTTTAAGCAATTCATAATTTTCCTCGATTGTTAATAAGGAATAAGGCGTTTTGGTGGTGCCAACTTATGAATTTCTTAAACCAAATAGAAGTCTATTGCTGCAAGTCATTTTTTAATTGATAAAAATGTGCTAAAATGAATTGGTCAAACCATAGCTAGCTAAATAAGAGGTTGATCTATTGTTTTATTAGCTAAGTATTTACTTTAATCACTACCTCCTTTTTATTGGAAGTGTTGACTAAATTATATTTTTGTGTGGTGTTGATTTGCTTAGCATACCTTAGGCATCATTTTCTCATGTTTTTGTATAAATAGATGAGATATTCTCCTTATTTGGACACCCAACTCACTTTCATTTTGCTGCACTTTATTTGCTTTGTTTTGCTAAGAGTTATCATTGTGAAGAGATTTTATTATGAGGATTGTGTTGAGAGATATTTTATTGGAGGATTGGAAGAATTGTTCTTGGAGGGATTAATTTATGAGTTAACTTGTTCAATTGGATTAGTGCATTACAATAATGTTGAATATGTCCTTTATTTCTATGAAAGCTTTGGAAAGATTGAATGTTATTGTGTGATTGTGTGGTAATACCTTGATTTACTAGATTAGGGAAGAATTATGTTTGCTTCTTTTGAAACTAGAAAGAACTATAGTATGCTCCATGTTCATGTAAAGATTTGTTTGAAGTGTTCATACATACTTCATATTAGGGAGTGATTGTGTTCATTAGTATTATATACTAGGAAATGAAGCTGCTTGATTAACTATGAAGTAATTGTTTCAAGTTGTTTGTGGAACCAAAACTATGGGTAGTTCCTAGGCTTCTCATGGGATTAGTTAATCTTGCGTTGGGAATAGCCTAAGTGCAGGAATCTACTTAGTAGATATGCTTAAAAAACTAGAGGAATAGGTTGTTCCTTTGGTTAAAGATTACCTCATGAAGGGATTACCTATGAATAGTGTACAAATGATCTTGATACAAATTGAGCTAGGAAAGTGTATGTGATCTAGGATAACTTTTTATATGAAACTTTGGCTAAAGTAGTGTAATTTTCCACTAGTTACACTATCAATCTCATTGTGTACCTTTTATGAATGCTAGTTGATGATTTTCATACAAGTTAGGATGTATACAAGTTCTATTCATGTAGGGAACAACACTAAGTTCAAATAGGCCACAGCTATGAGGTTATCAAACCAACTTCTTCTTTGAAGGGAGGTCCATCTTACCCTATGAGGTAGATTTGTGAGGAACCGCATAAGCGTTCATGGTTGGCGGAAAAGTCCTTGAGTGATGCTTCCCCTCTTCAATTGCAAGTTAAGGTTTGAGGGAATTTTCTCAGATCATTGTACATCTATTTCCGAAGGAAGCTTAGAAGAGCTATGTATATTTAACTATAATCAATCTTTGGAAAGATGTAAATGTTTACATTATGAATGAAATCAATGTTTGGAAATATTGTTGTGTTATATATGCTCATTAAACCTCTCTTTGAAATAATTTTTTTATTGCAATGGGAAATGTACCTAGTTTATTCACTTAAAGGTAAAACTTTCAGAATTTATCTTTATAGAACAATTGGCATGTTACAAAACTGGTGAACATAACTTCCTCTAACCATCAATCCAAAAGCCAAAATTTTGGATATAAAAAACTTTGAACATTTCTAACCAATGTATCCAAACCACACAAGTAGATATTCAGCCCAAAATAAATGTGAAGCAAAACCAAAACACCTTTGCAACACCTTGTTTCCTTATTTTATCAATTTTCTTAGTATCCTCGACATTTGAACTGTAAATACAAGCTTTTCAAAGAAACACCAAAGGTTAACATCAAAAACTTAATTGATGACATCATAATTCAACTAATCAAAACATCAATCTCTTCTCAACCACTATGCTACTATCATCAATAGAAACATAGGCTTGATGACATCAATGACAACACCTTCATACTTGCAATACCATTTAATATGGATTTTTAAACCAATAAAAATTTAATACCTATTTATATATACGATAATATATATATACACATTTTATTTATCTTTTATCTGCATACATATATATGTATATATACATGAATATACATATATTTTAAATTATCTATATATATTCATAACTTCCTAGATGTACATATATGCTTTAATGCATGCATGCACACACACACACACACACACACACACATATATATGTATGTATGTATGTATGTATGTATGTATATATTCAAATATACTTTACATATTTCATTCATTATTGTGTCATAGAAAAATGGTCCCTTGTCATTTTCATGGCCTTTTAGGTCTTGTTTCATGGTGTTGGAACTATGTTGCTCTGATTTTATGTTGTAACATGGCTTTGACATGCTTATTTAGGTACTAAAATTCAAAGAACAATGTCTTGTGAAGGTGTTGTGAAGTGTTGTAAGACATTTCTACATTCTTCTAGACTCTATTTAATGCATTTTACCTTAAAAACACCTTTTCATCACTAAATAAGTCCTATTTTGAAATGTTGTAAAGTCTTGTAACAAGCTTTCACACTTTTCTAGGCATATTTTTACTATTTACACCCTTCTGATGCTTTATTTGGTTTCTTTATGCCCTCATAAGTTGTAATTAAGTGTATTTTTTAATGTCATCCCAAAAAATAACATTAAATACAACATTTATCCCAACACTTGTTTTTAGGTCTTAGGTGGGACCCATTTGCCATAGGTGGTGAATGAGTCCCCCTTGGCCCCAAATTCAAAATATTTTAAATTTCCTTTCGGTATTTTATTCAAAATCACTTGATGTCAGCCTATGATGAGGTATGAATGGATACTAACACACAAGAATTATATAAATAAGTGTTTTTCACCTCATTTTACATCCTCCAACATTCACATATCATATTCAAGCAATCTCAAGCATTCAAGCATTTTACATCAATAATTCAAGCACTTTGAAGGAAACATTGACATTACTTTAGAATTTCATCATCAAGGGTTAGGTAAGTTGATATCACTTGCATGTTATTAGTTTATCTTTCTCTTTTATTTCATTATCTTTCCAAGGTTTTAATTACCAAAAGTGGAGTTTGACTAAGGCAAACCCCTATTCACTAACCCTTAATCATTTTTCCCCTATTACATGTTTGTTTGTAGCCCTTTGTATGTATATTTGATAGTTTATTAGGTGTTGAAGATTTATTTCCAAGTCAACTAGGTGCTTCAAGTCAACTTAAGTCAATTTCAAGCTTGGAGAGAGTTATTTGTCTATTTTTTGCATAATTGACTTTGGCAACCTGACAAGCAGAAATTTCCAGATCTGGTGTTGTAGAGTTGTCTCTTGATTTTTTAGAAATTTGGGAGAGGACTGATTCACCACCTGTGGTTAATGAGTCCCACCTTAGGACTGAAAATCTGAAATTTGTCAGATTCTAGATCCTGATAGACAAAAACTAGCTCTCAACACTTTTTCACAAGAGGAGGATTGATTCACCACCCTAGGTGAATGGGTCCCACTATGAAAAATTAGTGATCTCAACTAGCATCTAATACATTCTAGGTTCATCATAATTTTCCCAGGTGCACTCTAGTTTGACCCATCTCTTTCTGTTTTGCACATTTCACTCATTTTCTTCATTGTTTGCATATCATAATGTGTTTTCAAACATAATTGTAATTTCACTTTTACATTCATTTTCAATCATTTAGATTAGTCAATTGCATTTATTTAAGTTCATTTACATTAAAAAACATTGCATACATCCTTTTTTGAGTGAATCATTAGCATTTTTTTCCCTATCTCTCTCCTTTTAGGTGAAAAACCCTAGAAGTGCAAGAGTAGTCCATAAGGTCCCAAAAATCTATGTTTCATTTTGGTGAACCCAACTTTTGAAAACTCTAGATTTATGATTGTATTCACATATTTCATCTTAGTTTCTATTTGCATTATCATTCAATTAGGACATTGATTTGTTTTTGCGTTCTAGGAATTTTCATTTTGCATTAGTGAAAACTTCATTTAGATTTCATTTTTGTATTACATCTCATTCAAAAAAATAAAAATTTGCATTCTACATCTGTAATTTCATTCTATAAACCATTTAAATCATCTTCATTTTTTTTGAAAACCACTAAAAAAAATCATACTAGGACTCATTTTCCACCTAGGGCGAATCAGTTCCTCTGCACTTTTTTATCAGCATTTCTAAAATTCTTCTAGCATTTTTTTGCATCACTATTTCTTGTTCCTGCATTCTATTTTCATTTACAACATCTATGTTTTTAATAAATTCTTGTATCTTTTTTTATTTACATCATGGCATTTTCTTTCAATAAGTTTTGGAATTCATTAAAGTGATTGGTAGACATGTTCAACTGTGCCTTTGGTTGTGACCCTAATGACCTTGAACTCCAACATGCTCCTACAACTCCTAATGATTGTCCTCCTCATGAAGTATACATCATTGGAGAAGATGATGATAGCATGCACAAGTACTACAATGATTCCTTGACAACCTAGAAGCCAATGCAGCCTTTTACCCATCCATGAAACCACAAGGCCTTCCCACTATTGCACCTCTTGATCACTTGCATATTTACATCATGAAGTCAATATAGGACCTAAGGTTCCTCCCTCAAGTGGACCAAGTTCCTCTCACCAATCACATTCCCAACCATTCTATGAGCACAAAGTCAAAAGCATTCCTATCAACCTTGAGGAAACATATGGCAAAGGATTCACTATCTTAAGTAAACAAGGTTATGACACAAAACATGAACATGATATCCATAAATTTCTTGAACAAAAATCAACCAAAGTCCACACAACAAGACTAGGATATCAAGATCCTTCTCATCCTGAGAGACATCCTCTTCAACCTAGGAGACTTCTGGATGCTGGAACAATGATCTTGAATGCTCCTCCTAACTTAAACATTCTTCTTCCACATGAGAAACCACTATCTCCTTCTAATGATAAGGATGTTAGGATCCCCATGGGTCCTTCTCTTCCTTCTATTCATGAACAAGGAGAATCTACCAAATGAAAATGACCTTAAAACTTGAAGAAAATCAAGTTTCCTACACATCCTGCACTCGAATGTGAAAGGAGAATTCAACTGCTTCTAAACAAAGGTCTGATACTTTTACCACCTATGAATAGGTTGGTTATTCATCCTAAAGACTCAAACATACCATTTTGCAAATAACATTGTATTCTTGGTCATCAAACAAAATAATGTCAGACATTGAAGGACATACTGGATAAGTATCACTTCACTAATACCACCTGTTTCCCCGTCATACCTTAAAGCAATGCATTCCCTTCCTCATGCCATAGAAGTAGAATTCCCTATTCTCACTATCGTATGCTTCTTTCCCATCACCCATCTCGGCTCTTTCTTTCCCTTACCCTTTGTGGGACGCAAGCCATTGTTAGCCTTGTCCTTGTAATGCATTTTCCTTTGTCTCTTAACTATGTTATTCCTTTTCCGCTTATCCATTCAAGATTGAGAAACGAATAACTTAGTTAATGGTTGACTTACATTTGCATTACTTGTATTTTTTTTCTTCCTTTTATTTTTATGTGTGTATCATGTTCCCCCGTATCGTGTGTTTGATGTTCCCTCTCTTTGTACACTTCCTCTATTTGTATCTATATTCTTCTCTTTTTCATGCATTGTTGTTTTCACTTTTGTTTTGTCTTTTCCTTCTAGGAATGATGTAAAGAATTGAGTCCAAAATGTCTCCTTCATGTTGACCCAAAATATTTTTCATTTCCTTTCGCCTTTTCCTTTTTGTTTTGTTTTCGCTTGTGTTTTCCTTTTGGGGATGATGCAAGGCGTTGAGACAAAAATGTCTCCTTCATGTTGACCCAAAAGCTTTTTCATTTCTTTCACCTTTTCCTTTTCATTTTATTTTGTTGTGTTTTCCTTTTGGGGATGATGCAAGGCATTGAGACCAAAATGTCTCCTTCATGTTGACCCAAAATCTTTTTCATTTTCTTTCACCTTTTCCTTTTTGTTTTCTTTTCCTTATGTTTTCCTTCTGGGGATGATGCAAGGCATTGAGACCGAAATGTCTCCATGTTGACCCAAAATATTTTTCATTTTCTTTCACCTTGTCCTTTTTATTTTCTTTTCGCTTGTGTTTTCCTTTTGGGGACAATGCAAAGCGTTGGGACCACAATGTCTCTTCCATGTTGACCCAAAACAGACTTTACATTTTTTTTGCTCTCTTTGTGTCAGTCTTCATGTTCTTTGTGGTTTGGGGAATGATGATACTTTCGATCTCTTTCATAAAAAAATTGTAGTAATGAACATACTAACCCCAAATCCATAGATCCCTTATGTGTTTGGTGTGCTTTCTTATCTGGGGGCCAACTCCCTTTCTTTGTTTCTCATTTTTCCTTGACATGACACAACCTAGCTTTGAAACATATGACTTGGCATAGGGCTTTCCAGGTTGGGGCTCATGTCTTGATTTCTTTTTGCATTTTCTTTTCTTCTCTACTTTAAAGTAATTGCTCACAAATCGATGTGTCACAATTCCTTTAAAGTGGGGGGCATACATTACCATTAATTCATTTGTATTCTTGGTTCCTAGTGTAGCCTTGTCATTTATGTGATGCATTTATCACTTTGTGTATGACATTGGGTGTGATTTCCTTCATAAGTGTGATCTATCTTAGCATATTACATTCCTCTTGATGGCCTAATGTGACACGTGCTAGATCCCCTAAGTTGTGAATATACTATTCTTTGATTGGTCCTCTCTTGGAGACATTAGACACAATATTCCCTAAGTGACTGACCTTGCATGAACTAAACAAGACTCCCTTGAACTTCCTTTACATTTTTACACTTTACATTTTTACATTTTTGTCACCTTGCATAACATAACTTTCATGACTGTGGTACTTTATATTTTTCTTCATAGCATTTGTTTCCTTATGGCGCCTTGTTAAAGTTATCAGCAGGTATAACCTTGGCATGGTTGAGCAGGAAGCCCACCTAGCAACATGAATTTTCCCCATAGCCACCTTTGTGTTTGTGAGTGCATACCAACTAGCATATGTATCTTACCTTTTTGGGCTTTTTCACCCCACGGAAAACTAGTTTCATGGCCCCAGAGTGAGTATACATTTGGACCTTCTCACCCCATGGATAGCCTAAATTTTTGTGGCCCCAGAGTGAGTACACATTCTCCTTTTCAAACAATTAGCCTAGATCTATTTCCACAACTAGTTGGATTGATGATCGAAGCTTCATCCAATTCTTTTCAACACTTGTGTGTTCCTTTATTCTTATGTTTAGTTTTCCATGGGATCTTCATCCTAGGGGATTGATCATCCCTCTTGACTGTTGCATTTCATCTTGCTAACGTAAGTTCATTTGAACCCTCCTCTTGATGTTCGTGGCTACTTTAGTGTGAGTTTGAAACAAGTTCATCCTCTCACTAAAGTGGGGGCTAAAAGTGTCATAGAAAAATGGTCCCTTGTCATTTTCATGGCCTTTTAGGTCTTGTTTCATGGTGTTAGAACTATGTTGCTCTAATTTTATGTTGTAACATGGCTTGAACATGCTTATTTAGGTACTAAAATCTAAAGAATGACACCTTGTGAAAGTTTTGTAAGACATTTATACATTCTTCTAGACTATTTAATGAAATTTACCTAAAAACCACCTTTTCATCACTAAACAAGTCCTATTTTGAAGTTTTGTAAAGTCTTGTAACAATTTTTCACACTTTTCTAGGCATATTTTCACTATTTACACCCTTCTCATGCTTTATTTGGTCTCTTTATGCCCTCATAAGTTGTAATTAAGTGTAATTTTTAATGCCATCCTAACAAATGACATTAAATACAACATTTTTCCCAACACTTGTTTTTCAGTCCTAAGTGCCAGAACCCATTCGCCATGGGTGGCGAATGAGTCCCCCTTGGCCCCAAATTCAAAATATTTTAAATTTCCCTCTAGGATTTTATTCAAAATCACTTGATTTTGACCTATGATTAGGTATGAATGAATACTAAGGCACAAGAATTGTATAAATAAGTGCTTTTTACCTCATTTTACATCCTCCAACATTCACATATCATATTCAAGCAATCTCAAGCATTCAAGAATTTTACATCAACAATTCAAGCACTTTGAAGCATCCATTGACATTACTTCAGACTTGCATCATCAAGGGTTAGGTAAGTTGATAGCACTTGCAAGTTATTAGTTTATCTCTCTTTTATTTCATTATCTTTTCAAGGGTTTAATTACCAAAAGTGGGGTTTGACCAAGACAAACCCTTATTCACTAACCCTTAATCATTTTTTCCCCTATTGCATGTTTTTCTGTAGCCTTTGTATGTAGATTTGATAGGTTATTAGGTGTTGAAGATTTATTTCCAAGTCAACTAGGTGCTTCAAGTCAACTTAAGTCAATTTCAAGCTTAGAGAGAGTTATTTGTCCAATTTTTGCAGAACTGACTTCAACAACCCAACAAGCAGACATTTCCAGATCTAGTGTTGCAAAGTTGTCTCTTGATTTTTTAGAAATTTGGGAGAGGAATGATTCACCACCTATGGTGAATGAGTCCCACCTTAGGACTGGAAATTTGGATTTTGTCAGATTCTGGATCCTGACAGATAGAAACCAGCCCCTGACACTTTTTCACCAAGAGGAGGATTAATTCACCACCCTAGGTGAATGAGTCCCACTATGAAAAATCAATGATCTCATCCAAAATCCAAGACATTCCAGGTTCATCATACTTTTCCCAGGTGCACTCTGATTTGACCCATCTCTTTCTGTTCTACAAATTTCATTCATTTTCTTCATTGTTTGCTTATCACAATGTGTTTTCAAACATAATTGTAATTTCACTTTTACATTCATTTTTAGTCATTTAGATTAGTCAATTGCATTTAGTTATGTTCATTTACATTAAAAACATTACATACATCATTATTTGAGTGAATCATTAGCATTTTTGGCCCTATCTCTTTCCTTTTAGGTGAAAAACCCTAGAAGTGCAAGAGTAGTCCATAGGGTCCCAAAAATCTATGTTTCAGTTATTTATAATAGTTATTTGCAATTAATTTTAATTTGATGGTTAAAGAGGTTCAATAATGATAAGGACATTATTTTCCCTAAAGAAACTTAGCCTATCAACTTAGGTTTAAGATTTTACTGATTCAATAGTTGAACTAACTTAACAACGTTCCAAATAACCTAAATGAGTGAGTATGTGTGTCTACTCAAATAGCAATATCGAACATTCCAAATACTAAATCCTCTCCTGAGTGATACTCTCTCTCCCTCTCTAGAGGGCTCAAAATTCCCTACATTCAACTTAAAGCAACATATTCTTAGTTAAATGATAACATACAAATTATAATCATAGAATAGATTAAATATCGTGTGAGTATTTAAATTAATTAAGTAAATTAACATTGGGGTGTAACACAAATATAATTTGGTAGTGATAAAAAAATCCACAGACCTACCAAGATCAAAAGTAGAATTTGTTGTATTCGAAATGAACACAAACTTGGTAATTTCGAATACCATAGTAATGGTTGTTAGTAACATAGACCTAGTAAAGTGTGAATACAATTTATGTGACATTAGTTCCCATTAACACAAACCTAGTAAATGTTGAATACAATTAACATGACAATGGTTTCCATTAATAAAGACCTAATAAAGGTTGAGAAAATTATACCACTCGACTAAAAGATACCAATCTTAATATTGGATAGCTCATAACAATAGTTTAAAGATTAAACAAGGTCAAGGGTTCTATGTAATAGAAAGAGAAAAATGAACCCTACCTTAGTTTAAATACTAATAACCATAAAACGATAGACATACTAATGCATGATGTTGAAAAATCTATAATGGTTATATTTATACCAAAGTATATATAACTCATGCAACAAAACCCTAAAACCAAACATTTTCTAATCCTTCAATTTAATGCACTTTAGATACAAATTACTCATAAACCCATGTAAAAAATTTACCAACAAAATTCCTCATAATTTTCATCATTATTAAAACCCTAACATAATTACATATCAACCCATATATGTTTCCATGCAAGAATGCAAAGAGAGAGTCCTATATTTCCATTCTCTTGAATATATATATTTTATAAACAATGCACATTTTTAAGGAACAACTCTTGCATGCAAAATCGTAGTAGAAAAGATAGTATTTACCATACCAATTCATGTCAGCAATTCTTTCTGTCAAATAAAACACAGAGCTTGATCTTCCTTTTTCCTATCTTCATTGTTTCTTCATTTTTGATATATGCCTAGTACCCCTAGAATTTCTCCATTTTACTCTCCATGAACTCAACATTTACTCCCCACTCTTCCTCATTGAATGCAAATGAAGTCTAGTTCTCAACTATTCATTGTGGTATATCCCTATAATCCTTTTATAGTACTAGCTCTTTAATACCATTAAATGCATTACATTCTCCACCCAGTGGATCTTGAAGTAGCTCTATGAGCTTTAAATCTAGAATTTGTTTTAAAACAAGACAATAATCATCATAATTATATCCACATATATATGTGTATACACCTAAAAATGGTATGGAGAAATCTGATTAATTAAATACGACTTAATTAATTAATCCTTAAAATCCTCTACTATTAAATAAATAGGAAATATTTATTTAAATAGTTCATCATAATTCTTCAATCTTGATTCAATTATTTTCATCTTATTTAAATGAACAAATTTTATTTAAATATCATATTCAAATTCATCTACTAGTATTAAATAAATTAAATATTTATTTAAATAGTTCAAATTCTAAATTCTCCTATTTCTTCAGTTTTAATTAAATAAACAACTTTATAGTTGGCATTATTTAATTATTGCACCATATTCAATCTTAATTAAATAAATAAAGCTTTATACTTTATTGTTTAATTATCATACTTCTATTTAATTTAATAAACAAACTTCTATAGTTTATTTAATTAAATTATTTATCTCCCTTTTTGCTAATTTAAATAAATCAAAAATATTTAAATAAGGGCATAAATCAAATCCCTCTATTCACTCACCAATAAAATTAGATTTTTCAAATCTAATTAATTTAACTGGCATTCATGGGAAAAGCCTCAGGGACAAACCTACAGGCAATCCTCTCAATCTTCTTCCTCGAATCTTTCCTCTCATCTTGCCTGGTGTTTTCATGGGGAGGAATAATCCCCATAATCAGCTTCACCTTCTCATCTCTTACCATTCAAATCTACAGATTGAATCTCAGCCTCTATTGTGTTACCCTTGTTCAAAAATGCTGCCAAAAATCTATATATACAGCTTTCTGAAGCATGAAAAGGATCCCAAGAATTATCATCTTTTATGCAAACTTACTTTGCGAGATTTAGCACTCAAGCATCTTAAGCATTAGAATCATCATTAACATCAATTATCTTTTAGCGTATTAGCATAGCATCATACTATTAGTAGATTTAGAATCACGGTAGCATCATTAATTTTTATTGTAGCTTCCATTTAGCAGGTTTCATGTCAGGATAGTTTATGGTAGCTCCATATCATCTAGGAATCATTAGCAATCATCACATTACAACATTTAGCATCATTTTGTTCTTTGAATAGACATTTTAATAGTCACGGTACTTTATCAAATCTGAGGGCCTTCCTGTTACTCATAAATCTTTGGAGATAGGAGACAATGAGACGCTTTCAAGCTTTTCTCTGTTTTAAATTAGTTTAATTCATGTTTAATCTTGATACTATAACATCCCGCTACGCAACCCCAAAGGGTAAGAGCCAAAAGAGGACCAGATAATTTTTTTTTGAAAACATAAAGAATAACTTACACAAAAAGTACTTTACAATACAATATACTGACAACAAACATGGCCAAGCATGGCTGAACACAACCCAAAAGAGAGGACTAATCCACCCTCCAGAGAAAAATACAAACAGAAGCAAACATAATAGCTCCAGGAACTTTTCTCTGGAACTTTAGCAACATTGCTTCAGAACTTCTGCTCTAGAACTTTCTGCACTGCTCCAGAACTTCAGCTCCAGAACTTTCTGCACTACTATGGAACTTTAGCAGCACTACTCAGGAACTTTCTACACTACTTTGGAACTTTAGCAGCACTGCTCCAGAACTTTAACATCATTGCTTCAAAACTTCCTGCGTTGGTGCTTCGAAACTTCCTGTTGCTTCAGAACTTCTTGTTGCTTCAAAACTTTGCAGTAGTGACACAGATCAGCAACAGAAGGCTGCGATGTGCCAAAACTTTTGCAGCAGCAACACAAAATGATAACAAAAGGCGGTGTTGCTCCAGAACTTTTGTAGCTGCAACACAAAACATTAATAAAAGGCGGTGTTGCTCCAGAACTTTTGTAGCCACAACAAAAAACATTAACAAAAGGAGGTGTTGCTCTGAAACTTGAGAAAACTAAAGCATGAAGGAAATATACAACCAAAACTCTAATTTTTGCATGGAAAATATTGAAGAAAAAGCCATAATGATTGTCATAATATCAGCAAGTCTGATATCAACATCGGAACTTGTAATCCAAATATAACATCACACTTCTTTTCATTAATCTATATGATTAAATTTTCACTCTCTGCGAGTACCATATACATAAATAAAAAGGCATACCTATGAATAAGATACATCATCTGATAAGATAATTACATAAGAGGGGATGACTCCAATCGGTGCTCCAATAACCTGTACATTGGTCCCCAATGGTGGTGGCAATGCCTCCCTACCATGTGGACTCAAAAGAGGCCACCCCATCGTGCTCGGAGGTAGTCACAAGGCCCAAGTAGAAAAAAAGGCAAGGGTAACAAATGGCCAACACTCACATCAGACACAGAGCAACATGGAATACAGTACTTAAGGCCAATGTCACAACACGAATATGCTCAAACAAGAATATGTCGAGTATTACTCATGACTACTAAGGTATGAGGGACAAGAGTATAGACTGAATGGAATATCATCGTGTGTCCTCAAAGGGATGGCACCACACAGAACTAGGTACACCTCTCATACAAACGAGGAGACTCAATCGTGCCCGTATCAACGCTCTATAGATGGATAACTCAACGCCCTACAGACAGATAGGCCTTCTCATTTAACCAAATGAGGAATATGAAAGAAAATATGAAACAATAAAGAAAATCCATAATTTTTAGTCAAAGAAACCATTTAAAACAACCAAGCTAATATTGGTGTAACAAGCCACATTTAACAGTTGAAATTCCACATGGAAAAGAGGCATAAAATTTCATAAAAATTCAAAGTTCCCAGATGAAATTTATAAGCCCGACCCAGTTCATATTTTGGCATTTCAAGTTGGAATCCACCTTCAATTTTTTATTTTAGGACAAAAAATGAACTGTTGTTCTAAAAAAATGTCTTTTACCAAGTTAGGCAAGAAAACATGAAAATATGAAGTTGCCCGGACTAAAAATCGGACAACAAACCATTTGAAATATGGATGATTCTAAATGGAATCTTACTTTATTTTACATTTATATCAAACCGTTAAAGAGCAACATCAAAAACCATCATTTAACAAGAAGGCACAAATTTGAGCAAAAACGAAAGTGCCCAGAATTAAAATATGTCAAAGACCCAATTGATATTTTGGCATTTCTACATGGAATCCACCCTTGAAATTCATTTTTATCAAGAGGATAATGAGTAGCAAGAGAAAAACACATTTTTTTACAATTTGGGCAAAAGAGAACTAAAATAAGAGTGCCCAGAAAACAAATTTGACAAAGACCCATTTCAGATTTACATAAATGCACCAAAAGTCTACCATAAGAAAAACTACAAGGTAGAAATTTGAATCCAAACAAGCATTATTCATCCCCAAATTATTCATAAAAAGAATGGAGAAATAATTCTGCCACAAGGAAATACAAAGCTTCCATTCCCAAGTTGAATTGCATTCAATAGCACCAAAAATTAAAAGGATTCAAGAACCACAAAAGAAATACCTCAATGTTGCCCCAAAATTGAAAAGAAATATTGCTCTAAAGAGAAGGCATGGTTGGGTTCCAAAATATGGCAGCCAAGAGGAAATGGCGCGCTGGATTCCAAAATCCACTACCCACAATTTTCTTCTAGGAAAATCTCCATGTTCCTTCCCAAACTCAGCTGCCCCAATTGTGGGGTTTTCTCCTCTTTCCCCAAAAAAATAGAATTTTTCTTCTCCAAAACATAACTCCTACAAAATAAACTCCCTTCCCTTTTTATATTTTATCCACCTCATGAAAAATGAAAATAAGGCATCTTATTATTACAAGCTATTAAAGCTCCCAAAAACAATTAATTAAAATCACAAAATGCAACATTAAAATGCACATGGCTCCTCCAAAAGGATTGGTAAATATTTAAATAAAATATTTAAAATCTCAAGAAAATAAAAATTCAAATCCCCAAATCATTAACCACCATAAAATACCATATTTAAAAATATGTGAAGATGCCAATGGAACCACATCAAAACACCGACAATCCAAATTAAATATATATATATATATATATACCCACATAAAAGATTAACGAAAGCCAAGACAAAATACCTCAACAAGATATACTGGTAAACCACATACAATTGAAAGGTGCACCGAAACATATGGTTGCAAGGTGCTCCGTACATTACTGTTAGGTAACTAGATGGTAAGACATCAACACGGAACACTGCCCTAACAGGGTACAGTGGGCTAGGGTAGGGGAAATTTGGCCTATGACCACCTCCAGTAACCACCATCGGGGAATATGAGTACGCTCAGGCCTGTGGATCCAGGCAGAGTTGATACTCAGTACCTGCATCACATCCAATTACACATCAAAGTACATGTGCATATACATATAGTTCAAAGCAACATCAATCATCAGGAAGGGAGTCATGATATCGTAAGCCTTTCGAATATGAGTGTTATGACATCATCAATTTCCTATCCATAATC
Source organism: Sequoia sempervirens (assembly GCA_007258455.2). Classification (NCBI taxonomy): domain Eukaryota; kingdom Viridiplantae; phylum Streptophyta; class Pinopsida; order Cupressales; family Cupressaceae; genus Sequoia; species Sequoia sempervirens. The sequence goes on along the minus strand of VDFB02091717.1, from coordinate 3,106 downwards.
ATACAAAGCAATGATAACAGTATATAAACATATAAGCTTGTAATCCAAAATAATAACTAACCATGATATACGCATCCATAATAATCAATGTCTAATCTCATTATAACAACATTTAAAATTTTAAAATATCAAATCAAAATTAGAATGCTACCTTACAAGTTTGAGATTAGAGAGGTGTTATAGATACAATGTTTCACTAAGAGGTGTATTTAATTGTATTTAGTTTACTTTTTCCACATCTACATTTTGGCAACCCACCGTTGGGCCGAACCCCATGTTTTTAAAAAAAAAAATTCTAGAAATCTTTCATATGGGAATCTGGCATAAATTGTTTTATCATGATCGAAAGATTCTATAGCACTCTTGAGACAAACTATAGCGCATTTTCTTGTTTTAGCACTTCCAAAGTAAAGTATAGCACTTTGAAGGACTGTTTTAGTGCTTTGATCTTTACCTTCCAACACAAGCCAACAGTTCACATCCAGCATCTGTTTTAGCGCATTTATAAAATCCTATAGCACTTCGGGCTATTTCTATAGTGCCTCTAGCTATTTCTATAGCGCTTATGGTTGTTTCTATAGCACTTCTGACCACTGTCGTAGTAGTTCTATGTAATTCATTTTTTGGATCTAACACATCCACAACCAGTAAATTTCATTTCTTCAGTTGGATTAAAAAGAATGAATCTAGGATAGGCACTTCTTTAGTTGTTTTAAAAAGAATCAATCTAGGATAGGCACTTCTTGAGTTGGTTTAAAAAAATCAATCTAGGATAGGCACTTCTTTAGTTGGTTTAAAAATGAATCAATCCTAGGATAGTCACATTTTCATTTGGACTAAAAATTATCAATCTAGGGTAGTCACCAGAATTTTCAATTTGGGATTTAAAAATGAACACCATGTCTTTTTGTGAAGCAACATCTTCACATAGATTGAAAAAAAATTGTTTGGGCTCTAAAAGAACAAATGATTTATGTGTTTGCATGGTTGATAGGCATATGCTCTCCCCTTAACTAGGTGATCCAAAAATCCAAACTCATCCTTTTTATGCATTCTTCAAGTTTTATTACATCCTTTAGAAGGCCTATCGTAGTGGGAAAAAGTACTCACCCTATGGGAATGACCTAAGTGGGTTCAAACCAAAGCCAGGTTTTTCCACCCCACTATAAAATTTAAAGCAAATATGGGGAAACCCACTTTTGTTGGGAGTGTGCAAGATAACCATCCCTAAAACCTTTGTTCTAAAGGTTGGGACGTCTCTTGAGGGAGTCTATTATTTCTGCTCTGAACAAAAACCCTTTCTAAGAACCTAGTGTAGTATCTAGCCGAGTTAATAACCAAACATTGTAATACTTGCAGTGCAAGGGGAGGGAAGAATCTTACCCCAAGACACTCACCATATAATTTCCACTAACCGTTTGCTCAAGGGATCGAGAAATCTAACCTTGAGTACACACCTGAAAAATGAAAAAACACAGGCACCCTCTAGGGGGTGACATGGTTGTGTGAGTCGACACAATTTTAAGATGTGGGTTGTTGAGTATAACGATGACCTTTTAGCTATTAAGAGTGAGTATGTATGAAGTGCTTTATTGTTATCAAACCAATGAAAATAGGACCATGTGTGGTTTTTTTGAACATACACTATTTGTTTAGATTACAACTCTTAAAAGCAACTATCTTTATTTGAGTGTTGTGTATTTCCAAAATCATTAAAATTTAGATAAAATATCACCCTGAAAAATACAAACAAATTAGATGAAATCAAAACTGAGAATATATGATTAGAGATTGGAAAACCACTAAGTTTTTCAGAAAATCTCTTGCCAAGAGAATTAGAAAACCCAAGACACCACCTAGTTACAAGCATCTTTTGCAAAGAAGACATTTCTTGTATCAGAATAGGAAGACTTTGCTTCATCGTAGAACATTCCTCCATAGGTTTCACGATTTCAATAGGGGTTACACTGATGATTATGATGTAGAACCTTTGAATTCACAAGCCTACATTCAGAGAAGCCCTCTTTCACAAGAATCTAACCATAGTCAACGTATTTGTCAATCCTCCATTTCACAACCCGCCATAGAATACTCCACCAAACCTGATCAGTTCTTACAATAGACAAGTCTTTGGAAACCTTAGGTTGACATCCAAAATCAAGGAGTTACCACCATATGACCGTTTAGTAACCTACATCTCCCATTCAACAACCAAGCCTTATACATCTTGAAAATGGCAAAACTGACATTATTAGTAGCTTGAGGGAATTTATTTTTGAGGAAAACAAAACACCCCATCAGTTTCTTATAGCATCCATTTATCTAAACAAAGAAGAAGAAAAGACAAACATAGCAGTAGGAAGACCCATGTTACTACCTCCTATCTGGAAATAGGTAATGAATGTCATTACAATAAGGTATTGAAACCATAATACAACATACCTTATGACCATTTTCTAACCTACAGCTCCCATTCAACAACTAGGGCTAACTACACCAATTTTCTAGCCCGGTAATGTACACATTGAAGGCACTCAAACTGACATTATCGGTAATTTGAGAACATTCATTTTTGAAAAGAATGAAACACCCCATCAATTCCTCACAACATCCATAGTCTTAGATGAAGAAGAAGAGAAATCAGACATAGCAGATGAGAGACCCATATTGCCACCCCCTGCTTGGAATTAAACAGAAAATATAGCGCTTCCACCATCTATTTTAGTGCTTTTGAGCAATCTTACAGTGCTTTTGTCAACAACAAACCAAACTTTGTCAGAAAATTACAGTGTCATAGCACTTCTACAGACCGTTCTAGTGCTTTTGAGCCATCTTTTAGCACTTACACGGTCAAAAATAGTGCTTATGGTGTCTGTTTTGGTGCTTCTGATTAATTTTATAGTGCTCTATCATTATCAAACATACTAGTGTCAATTACCAGTCAGTCTTTTAGTGCTTATGCACTCTATCTTAGTGCTTCTACTCTATTTTACAGTGCTTTTACCAAAAAATCTAGCGCTTCTACATTATGTTTTAGCATTCCTGCCATCTATATTAGGGCTTCCATAAAACAAAAAAAATAGAGAATCTTCTGAAACAACTATCA
>VDFB02091716.1:0-24676 GCA_007258455.2 Sequoia sempervirens | reverse complement strand
CAAAGTACGAGTCTAGGATGTAATCAAATCTATCCTTCTATCAAACAACTCCCCACTTGGAAGTATGTCTTGAGGATTTTGATCTTTTTGTTGTGGACCGTCTTAGAGGTAAGCAAACCATTCTTAATTTTTTTTTAAAGTTGGATGTATACATTGTGCTTATTTGGGTATTTGAAATAAATAATGTTGGGTGTTTTCGTGAAGTACTATCTGGCTATTTGAATTTTATGATGCTAGCTATTTTGTTACTGGATATTTGGGTATGTTTAAAAACTTGATGCTCAGTATTTTTGTTATTGGTTGTATGGGTATTTCAATGCTGGGTTTTCACTTGAAATGGGTATTTACAAAAAATGGTAGTGGATATTTTTCGCTATTGAGATAATGTTTTTTTGAGAAACAAATGAAGTCTCAACCTTTTTTGGTATTACATACAGTTTTCTAAATTTTTATTTTGTTATCATTTTTCTTAGGCATTAAAAAAAAAATGTTTGGTGAACCCTTTGTTATTAACTATCTTGGTATTTAAAAAAATGATGTTGGGCATTTTTCTTTATATGGGTATTTAAAAAAATTTATATTGGGTATTTTTTGTTGTCGAGTTAAAATTATTCTAATAAATAGACGTCTCAATATTTCTAGTATTGCAACCTCACTAATTTTATAGAGTTATGGTTTATGTTTCTACAGAGGCCTAGGATTTTTACCCTAGTCATGCTCTTACCAATGCTTGTATTGGTTTAGAAAGCAACCTTAAATCTTGGGTCAAAAAATTAGCTGTCTTAACAGGGTGTGGTATGATCTTGGATTGTATCCTAGAGTGTGTGGGAAGCTTGCGTTTCATCATTAAGGTATGTAAACCTGATCATGGAAATGTATCCTATATATAGAATGGGTCTTGCTTTAATACTTCCCATAATGGTTATTAGCAGATCACATTATTATAGTTTATGGTAACCCAAGATTGCATTCAAGTATGTAACAAACTTGGTCTATAGTTTAAGTTGTACACTTTTAAGTAACATTCATAAATTTTAGAAAGTATTGATCACTCTCTAGAATAGCCCATTAGGTCTATAGTTTAAGTTGTACACTTTTAAGTAACATTCATAAGTTTTAGAAAGTATTGATCACTCTCTAGAATAGCCCATTAAACATGGTTTGTTCTTGAATGCACCACATAATTGATATAACACAACCACTCTAGATATCAACCATAGTTATAGGATCTTTATTGCAACAAGAGGTAATCGTTGTTGGATCATGCTCTCATTACATCATAACCTATTTAAATTGAGTCAACCTAAATGCACACCATAATTTTTATACCACAGTTGCATTGAATGTCCGTTAGAGTAATTAGAAACCTAATTGTGATGATAGTGATTTGTAAATGAATTGTGCTCATATGAGTGCCTCCATTTCTATCACAAAATAACCACATTAAACTTGGGTCATACATAAATGCATCTTGTATTTGTTATAGCACAATTGTGCCACATGACCAATAGAGTTATAGTCACAAGAATTTGTTCCTCGGTTATGCTCTTACAGTGATTCCATTACCATTGCAACATAACCCTTTGGACTTATATCGCTCAAATCCTTACATTTCTTATTTTCTCTTTGGATGGATGGCAATTCAATGGCAGGGACTTGTATGTAGGTCATGCTCATATAAGTTCCTTTGTCACCATTACACAATAGTACATTGGAATTTCCTTTCTTGAACCTTTACTTTATTTTATATTGTTAGGGTTTCTTAGTGATTATTCCATTTCCACATGGCATATTGATAAAAGAAACCAAGAAAAAAATAATTCAATTTTTAGTTAACACCTACTAACATACTTTTGGAATAAATGTTTGAATGCATTACTTCGAGTGTAAAGAATTTTTTTTTTTACTTATAATACATTTATTGAGAGTTGTAGTAGAGAGCTTCTTCTGCTGAAAACCATCCTATAAACTTGATTTAAGCTACATTTATGAGGCTTCATGTATTTTTTGTGATTTATACAACTTTTGTTTTGATAGTAAATGACAACAGATTCTTTCTAAAACTGAAATGATTTATTAATTATGGTTTTATAATGTTTAAATGTTTTATTTAGAAGGGGTTAATATGTGGCATTTTTATGTGCAAGAAGAATAGATTGTGATGAATGTTCGAGTATGGAAAATTAGGAAAACTTGGATTTCTATCAGTCACATAACCAGGTTGGATGGTAGGCTTTTGGAGTTCATGCAAAGGAGGAGCTTGAGATAAAGAAGTACCAAGAAACTAGGTATTATGCATGTGACCAAGGAGAGTACCTTGAGCTAGTGTGAAACACTTCAGGGTGTTTTGGATGAGAAACATAATCTGAGTGTAGGAATACAAACGTTGGTGGACTGAAACATTAGTTTCCACCTAATTACATCTTAGGAGTCAGTCACTTACTTTGAATTCTCGGTTGATCGATTTGAATATCCAACAGAGAAAGTTCCTACAGTCTAAAGATAAAATCATAAATCTACTTGGTCCAATTTGAGGTCCTGATGTTATTTTGAAAAGTCCCAAAAGTTAAAACTACTAAAAAAGGTCAAGTTTATTGAATTATTTAGAATTATTTCTACTAGCTGTCATTCATCACGTGTTGTATATTGATTCATCCTTTAATTTCTTCTCATGTGTCTATTAAATTTTCCAAGAGTCTTGTTCTTATAGAATACTCAGAGATGTTTCATTTTAGTTAAGTTCAAAATTTGTGGATGTCGAAGAACCAAATTGTAAGGATTTATCTTTTTAATTATACTTTCTGACATTTGGATTGATACAGATTGTTAATTTAGAATTATGATATTGTTTTGCTTCTAATTTTTTCAACCCTCATTTCAGGGAAGAGCTCCAAAGACGGTTCCTTCAAATGGAGACCACCTTTTTGCTATAGGTCCCATCCAGAAACACTAGAAGCTTAGGGACTGTCATACTCAGAGGAAAAGTAGGAGTCATGCAATGATGAGGTACTAATTTTTGAAGCTTTGGTTAAGAACTTTAAATGTTTGGCTATATGCATAGAGAATGTTCGTGGAGGAGTGCAAACTTCCTTCTAAAGAAATTACCAAAATAGAGTTTGAGGTGAATTGGACCTACTATTTATGTTGATATGGATATGTTCTAATATGTAGTTAATTGTTGTAGCATAACAAATAGGATAAATAGTTTTTCATATACCATTTTTTCTAATTCAAAATTTCTATACCTTATTCTAGGAGAAAATCACACGTGGAGTCTATACATAAAACACCATTGTTTCAAATTCAAAATTGTTTTCTTCATTTATTTGATCTAAGGTAGCCTACTATATAGAAGATGCTCTCAAAATCACAGTAAAATCCTTTATTCTGGGAAGAATGTTCATAATCTTCTCATCATAACAATGAACAAAATCATCAGTCATTTACCTAAACTTTGCAAGAGTTTCATGAAATTCTACTTTCCACTCTCTTTTCCATTCTAAATTTTATTCCAAATTTCATCCATGAAGAAATTCTTTAGCCTGTGATTTTCTCTTACAATAAGGTATATCAATTTTGAATTAGAAACAATGGTATATGAACAAATATTTACCCTATTTGGTATGCTACAACAATTAACTATAGGTTAGAACATATCCATATTAGCATAAAATAGCAGGTGTAATTCACCTCAAACTCTGCTATTCTAATTGCTTTGTAAGGAAGTTTGCACTCCTCCATGAACATTCTTTGTGCACATCGGTATCTTGGTTATTATCTTGATCTCATTTGTGATCAAAAGAACAATGAAGTTCATTGAATAACTCATAACCATTTTGCAGTGCTATGATCTAGTGCTCTTTTACTTCTTACTCACTATGTTATCAATTACCATGTTCAAATGACTTAGACGATAGATCTTTGTCACCATTTGACAATAACTTTCATTGTTTTTGTACTATTTTTTATGATTCAATCACTATTTGATAATGTTCTTCCTTTCTCAATCTAATAGGACAAAGGATAATTCATAGTTTGCAACTCTCTAACAATGATATTCCTTTCTATGATCTCAGTCACCTAATTCAATGTGTTATCTTCATTTCTCAGTGCTAACAATGCCTACACATTCTTTTCTCAATCAGAGTTACAATGATCCTTCATTTGAAAATATTATGTTGCTTAGATAGTAATGTTTCAATGAATTCATATATTTTATCTTGCAAACGTCTTGTTGCACTTGTAGAGTTTTGTTGTGCATAATATGTAGTCAAGATGCCTTCAAATGGAGCTCTTTTGTAGAGGCAGGAGGATAATGGTTTTAATAAAATAACAGTGTTAGTGAGAGGTATGATAGTAGATACAATGAGAATGGAAGGTATAATGTTTTGACAGTAAAAGAATCATTTATCTACCACCATAGTGAAAAGTTAGCACTTGCATTTGGTTTGTTAAACATGGCCTCTAGTACAACTATTAGAATTGTTAAGAACCTTCAAGTATGTTATGATTTTCACGCTACATCTAAATTCATCTCCAAGATTGTTGAAAGAGAAATTGTTTTGAGATATGTGAACCATTTCCATCATTTTAAACAAGGAAAATGTTTGTGTGGAGAATATTGGTGATGCTAAACGAAACAATATGAAAAATAGGCTTGCACTATAATAATGTGCACTACATCAAATATCTAGCTAGTAATAATGAGGGGGCATCCATCAATGCATAACAAAAGGGATTTTTTTTTCATATGGTGTAGCTACAAGTGCCCTGCTAGACATACATGAAAATGTTGAAGCATAGACAAGGAAAATGAACTATTTCAAAAAATGCATCAAAGAAATGTGATATCATGGAATGTCGTGATTAAAGGATATGTTCAAAATGGGATTTTCTAAAAATTACTTAGAAAATTTTAATAAAATGCAACCAGTGGGTGTAAATCCTAACTCCACAACCTTTGAAAGTGTCACTGTATGCCTCCACTGGAACACCACATTGTTTATTTTTGGCCTTCATGGTGATGCAAGAAAACTTGAGGTAAGGCTTTCTTGCATCACCACTGGCATGACTTGAAGACTTTGTAGGAGAGTGGGTGCGTTCCATGATATCACATTTCTTTGAGGAATTTTTTGAAACAGTTCTCTTGCCTTGTCTATGCTTCCACATTTTCATGTATGTTTAGCAGAGCACTTGTAACTACAACATATGACAAAAAAATCCTTGATGTTATGCTTTGATGGATGTCCCTTCATTGATATCTGATGTAGTGCACATTATTATAGTGCAAGCCTATTTTTTAGATTTTTTCATTTACCATCACCAATATTCTCCACAAGAACATTGTCCCTATTTAAAATGATGGTATATAGGAGAGAATTTGCACCCCTCTTGCAAAGTCCCCTTTTACATCCTCCACCTTAGAAAAATCAAATTTGAATAATTAATTCCACATCACCTATTTTCTTTCCATCCACTTGGTGCTTGTTCTTTGTGTCAATGGGGAAATTTTTGTTAGGGACACATGCGTGACACATAGATGTCTACGTGGGACATTGCCATCCCTGACAAATTCCTACCTCTGGAATCTATAGAGATGTTACATTCTCCATTGGAAATAAAGCATAATGCCTCTGCACCTTCCTACTAACTTGAGAATAGCTCTTTCCCTCATAATTCTTCTTCAAATTCCTATCTTTCATTTTCACTTAATTTCTTTTAGCAAATCAGTCCATCTTCTTAACAATTTCACATGCTAGCTTGATATTTCTTGAAAACTCTTGAGCTCCTACACATCTTCTCTACTTCTTGTTGCACTTTCTCCACCATTGGAGTTATGACTTTGTGTCCTACAGGACCACTTCTTTATTTTTGTGACATCATAGACCTTACCAAGATTGCATCCTCCTCTACGTGCTTCAGGGCACCTTGATTGACAAGGTGGTATTGTTTCATTTCTCCATTTCCATAGCATTTCCACTTGATTTACATAGCATAGTGTTATTGATATTGTTCAATATCTTTTCTATTACTTTCTTGACCATATTTTTTACCTCATGGCTATTCTAGCTGTCCATGGAGGTGGAAACACCAAAGCGGGGGTTTGGTTGTGGAAAACCCCTATACAACCCCAACATTTTTCCTCTCTCGGCTGTGTGTAGGTACCCATTTGTGTGGAGCTTGTTAGCGAATTAGACTCATAGTGAGTTAATCTTCATCACCTTTGCTTTCTATCACTTCTACATCATCTTTCTAGTTACTTTAGTCATTCTACTTGCTTTTATTTCAGTTAGTACTTTAGACCTTAGCCACTAAGACATTAGTAGGAATCTTGTACCTTTTACTATACTTTTTCACTTTTTGGCCATATGAACATTGGTACCCCAAAGAGATGCCATCAGACCATGTTGTTGTCCCTGACCTACACTATTGTCCTCATGTAGAGAGTTGTTTGAGGTACAATTCAGATTCCAAAAGCCTGTCATTTAGCCCCATTCAAACTCTTAGGTTAGTAGAGTGACAAAAGCACTTGAATGTGCTCTTCATTCTCTATCCTTGACCTAAAACACTTGTCTAGCTTTAGGTAGATTAGGGAATCCCTCCATTCTCAGATCTCCATGACCTGGGGCCTTGGTGTGGTTGGTCCCCCTCCTCTACATTTTGGTGAACCCGATTTGAACCATTTTGGTTTTGTTTGGCAGTTCTGAAAGACCCCTTCCTCATATCCTAGGAGCATTGTGGCTGTGAGTGTTGTGAGGTGCCTAGCTTTGCAACTCAACCTATGAACCCTAGTGGTGTAGTTGGAAGGCTTTGTAAGCATTGTAGAAGGAAACCTTGAGTGGGTCACCATCTAGCTATGAAACCCTTGGGGGCTCTATGAAAGCTACATCTAGTATACTTAATGGCCTCCTTTTTACATCTACCCATCCTATCTACACAACCTGTGAGTGGATCTCCTAGCATAACCTTCATCTCATAGGACTTTCCATTGAATTATAATAGAGTACCATCTCCCTTATACATCCCCACACGAATTAATGGAAACCTCATAAAAGGTGTTCTTGTTGATCCTACACGTCAAGTGAATGTCATCATTGAGGAGATTATGCTAATTAAATTCTTACACAAAGATGGGTATGATGAATCTAGGAGTACCATCTGTACACATGATGTGTTTTTTATACCTCCCATTGGTTACATCACCCTGTTAGTCTTAGTTGGACCTAGATCCGTGAATGCACTTTTTGACATAATTCTAGGGTCTGAACTCTTTAGGGTGAAACTAGGTATCCCCTAGTTGGTCACTATGAATGTAGTTCCCTCGGTGGTTCATAAGTGTCTAAAGTTCATTCAGGAGGGGATAATCCATGTAGTCCATGACACCAACTATAAAACACCGATTGTGCATGGTGGCTACTCTTTGGATCATTTCTAGCTTGCCCATGTAGTCCACTTCCTCTTAGGATGTATCTCTTATATCAAACCTATATGAAGTACAAGAGTGGGGGAATAACAACTAAGGTGAGATACCCTCCTTCTCCCTATACCATTTCACATAAGGCTTGCCTCAAGGTAGAGCGTGAAGTCGCCTTGGCTCAAAGAATGGAAGAAGAGAAGCATGCTTAGGGAACTTCTTCTTCTTCCTCTACTATCCCACCTGTCACTTCCTCTTACCCTATTATGGTTCCATCATCTTCTGCTCCTAGGTGTTTGTTGGAGAACTTGATGGTGCCCACTTGGTGAAAGCCCAAGTGTCCAATGTTTGAACTTCCTATCTTACCCACGATGCCTCAGCTTGTTCGGTATGGTTAGGGGAAGGGTTCCCATGGGGAGTCCTCTATGTCTCAACCTCCATAGCCTCCTACTGCTCCTGCCTCTAAGGCAGTGAATTGGAAGAGGCCCGCCATTGAGGCGTGAGAGCCTACTCCCCCCACTATTGTCCATCATCTCCTCAACCTATCCCTCTTATTCCTATCGAAGAGTCTCTCCCTCCTTCGAAAATGGCCATGATGGACACTTCAATGGTTGAATAGGAGTCTTTTGTTTGTCTCAACTTCTGACTGCTAGCTCTCGAAGTCACAAGAACTACCTTGCACATGAGCGTAGGCATCAGAGAAAGGCTCTAGCTGCTGAGCAAGCCACCTTGCAATCGAAGGAAGGGGAGTTGATAGTTTCTTCTTTGACACATTCTATTGTATCCTCCTCTCCCATCCCCTTTTCTTTAGTTCGTTCAAAATTTTTCCTACTTCTAGCTCTTGTTGTGAGTGTAAATGATCCTCACTTGAAGAGGGTGAAGGTGTTTATTGCTCCCTTGGTTTAGCCACCCCTTCTGATGTCCCTCTTGGAAATCCTATAATTCTCAAAGCCTGTGGACATTCCAAACAGCTCAGAGGTGTTCACCATGGTTTTCTCCTCTTTTGCGCCTTCTGCTTTGTCCATCAGGATCTTACATCCTCCAAAGAAGTAGAAGATGGAGGATAACCCCACTTACAAAGGGGGTTGACCTTCTTCAGAGGGTAGTTCTACAGTAGCATGTTCCATCTTGGTGACAAAATAAGTCTCAATATTCCTAGATTTTATCACTACTCCCGAGTATCTCGGTGAGCCTAGTAGTGAATCTTGGGTGCTGCTTCCCTTGCTCGTTAACACCTGGCACTCCTGTGAAGTGCATGCTTAATATTTTGGATGAGGTTTCAGGCCTATTAGTGATTTTTCATTAAGTCATTAATGTTCACCCCACAAGAACTTAGTGGAGAAGACTTCAAGGGGCCTTCTTCCTTGGCTCTTATTGCGGGATGGTTGGAGGGTTCCCCCCTTGATATTTTTCCCTTGCACACTCATTTTCCTTCCCCTTATGATGATCTCAATTGGGAGAACACCAACCTTTTGGTTTATGAGGACTAGGGGGTGCCTTTTCTTTATCTGTAGAGTAGATTATGTGTGTGTTTGTGTTCCCATGTGCTTGCATTATGTTTTCCTAGATGACCGTTATCAACCTTGTAGGTACTTGGATATAGGAGTGTTTTTGTGTTGTAAAAATTCCTCTATTTGTTACATCATTCTTCCTCTTTGTGTATTGTCTTTCAACAATTTGGGATGATGTAAAATGTTGGGGGAATTGAGGCTTCCCTTCCATGTTGACCCAATTTTTTATTGTTATTTTTTCTTCTCGTACCTTTCTTCATATGGTGTGATATAGTAGGGGGTTGATGACAATTCATTTATATATTATTATACTTATTTTTCTATATTTATGAGCAGCTCTGACCACAAAATATTAGATCACCCATGTGTCCCTTGTTTGTTGTGTTATAATATCTTCTTTCATTTTTGTTCTCTTATCTTTCATGCTTATTTCTTGATGTTGTGGTGCTCATGTGTTGTCCCTAGTGTGTCTGACAACATTACCATGATTACATCTCACTATGTTCCGTGGGCCACAAAATCACTTTTGCATTCTTGCTTTTCTCTCCTTAGATGTCACATGCCTCTGCATTCAACATGCACCATCCTAAGGGAGGGCTATCATGTCAAATTCAATTTTCAAAAAATGCTTTCAGTGGAAAACAAATCTTTTCTTGAAAATCCCTTCAAAATATTTTTCAAAAAATTGCATTCCCGAGAAAGTACCCCTAGTGGAATATTTTCTCTTCATCAAGGGTTCATAAAGAAAGAATTTGAAAGACCTTCCCTCCAAAGAGGGAGAACCTTATCTTGCGAGTGAATTTCTTACCTTCCCCTTGCAAGGGGACCTTCTTCCTTTCAAATTCCTTAATGAAGTGAACATCTTTCATAAGGATTCCTTGATGTTGAATTGATTTGTGAAAAATATACTCTCTCTTTCAAATTAAGCATCCCTTGAGTGGACCCCTTTTCTTTTAAAGGGTTCTTGAGGTGCCCCTTTGAAAGCTCTTCCTTCAATTTTTGACTATCTACATGACTGTATGCTTGCTTGTCTACCTACATGGTTGCCTTTTATCTTCTAACATGTTTTGTCTGCGGATTAACATGTTGCTTTGTAGGTGTGCCTATGAAGCTGCTTTCCAGTCTGGATCTGGGGAGTCCCTTACATTGGGATTCCTTTAGGAGAGATTACCTGAGGGTGCCTTCTTTGCGGGTCTAAGGACCTGTGAAGTGCTTGCATCCTGCGAGATTTGTTCATTGTTGGTCTGCGGTCCTTCGGTGCGCTTTGATCAACTATATAGCTCCAAGGATCTATAGAGCCCCTTGTCCAATCCTCCTTGGGAGAGTACCCATGGAGACATTTTCCTGCCCTATGCTTTTGAGCTCACCAGATTATGGTATTCTTCCTCGACAGTTTAGGTATACATTTCTAAACCCTTTTGATCTAATTTACCGAACACTCATTAACACTTATGTTCGCTTAAGGGTGGGAAAAATGTATAGGAGTGAATTTGCACCCCTCTCACAAATTCTCCTTTTACATCCTCCACATTATGAAAATAAAATCTAACTAAGTAATTCCACATCACTTATCTGCTTTCCATCCACTTGGCACTTTTTTTTTGTGTCGGTGGGGGAATTTTTGTCGGGGACATGTGTACGGTGCACTATCATCCCTAATAGATTCCTACCTTTAGAATCCACAGAGCTGTTACATTCTCCATTGGTGATGAAGTGCAACACTTTTTCCCCTTCCTGTTGACCCGAGAATAGTACTTTCCCTCCTAATTCTTCTTCAAATACCTATCTTTAATTTTCAATTCATCTGTTTTAGTAATTCAATCCATCTTCTTCATAATTTCACATGCTAGCTTGATCTTGCTCGAAAATTCTTGAGCTCCTACATGTCTTCTCTTCTTATTGTTGCACTTTTTCCACCATTGGAGTTGTGACTTAGTGTCCTATGGGACTACTTCTTCATTGTTGTGGCAATGTAGACCTTACTAAGCTTGCATCCTCCTCTACATTCTTGAGGGAACCTTGATTGAGAAGGTGATATAGTTTCATTTCTTCATTTACATAGCTTTTTCATTTGATTTATGTAGCATAATGCTATTGTTATTTTTCGGTATCTTTTCTATTACTTTCTTTATCATATTTTCTATCTTGCAGCTATTATGGTTGTCCGTGGAGGTGGAAACTCCAAAGCGGGGGTTTGACTATAGAAAACCCATATACAACCCCAACATTTTTCCTCTCTTGGCTATGTGTAGGTACCCATTCGTGTGGAGCTTTTTGGTGAATTGGAATCATAGTGAGTTAATCTTCATCACCTTTACTTTCTATCACTTCTATATCATCTTTCTAGTTACTTTAGTCATTTTGCTTACTTTTTTTTATTTCGTACATTAGACTCTTGTACCTTTTACTATAATTTTTCACTTTATGGCCGTACAGATGGTAATGCTCTAAAGAGACACCAACATGCCATGGTGTCATCCCTGACCTGCACTATTTTCCTCAAGAAGAGAGTTGTCTAAGGTACAATTTGAGTTCTAGAAGCTTGCTCGTTTAGCCCCATTCAAACTCTCAAGTTAGAAGAGTGATGGAAGCACTTAAGAGTGCTCTTGATTGTGTATCCTTGACCTAAAATACTTTTCTAGCTTGAGGTAGATTAGGGTAGTCCTCTGCTCTCAACTCTCTGTGACCTAGAGCCTTGGTGTGGTTGGTCCCTCTCCTCTGTAGATGGAAATTGTTCACATCTCTTAGAAAAATTTCTCTTACAACAATCTTGGAGATGAATATAGATTCAGTGTGAAAATTAGAACATACTCGAAGGTTCTTAATAACTCTAATAGTTGTATTAGGGGCCATGTTTAACAAATGAAATGCAATTGCTAACTTTTCACTATGGTGGCAGATAAATGATTCTTTCTTCTTCTATTCCATAACATTAAGTTAAAGTCTTGAATCTAGAAATACTCTGCTACCTTCATTTTCCAAGCCAATTTCTCCAATTTTGCATAGCTCTCCCATGTTTATGGATGTGATCTGTCTCCTACACAAAAAAGAATGTTCCATTTTATGCCCTTCAATCCAACTACATGCAGGTATCTTTTTAATTTCTCTATCTTTCATCAATATCCTTACTAATTGAACCTCACCACACTTGCCTAATTTTGCACATATTTTTT
Organism: Sequoia sempervirens; assembly: GCA_007258455.2. NCBI lineage: Eukaryota > Viridiplantae > Streptophyta > Pinopsida > Cupressales > Cupressaceae > Sequoia > Sequoia sempervirens. The sequence goes on along the minus strand of VDFB02091716.1, from coordinate 12,578 downwards.
AGAGAAGAAACATAAGTTTCAAAATTTTTAGGATCCAAATAAAAAATTTGTGTTGCTAGAATACTCAACCTATATTCATATAATATCCACAAGCACCAAAGGTTTAATTGCATATTAGTAATAATGTTTAGGGTATCCTCAAGATAGCCACCATGGGCATGAAGGTCAACCATACACACCTAATGATCAACTATATATGTAATGCAATAAGTGTTGTTGACCTTAAATATTATCATTAACAAAACTGATAATATTTGAAAGGGGATCTTCTTTAAAATATGCTTTCAAACCTGGAAACTATTTTGTTTGTTTCAGTTTTGTTTTATTGTATTGGAGATGTACTAGGCACTCTTAATGTTACATATTTTTTGGATTATGTGGTTTCTTCAGTTCCATTGGCCATTCTTGGAATCTAGTCAACATTGATATCTATGTTATTTCAATTAAACTTGGGGTCTATAACTGGGATATTTGCTAGGGAATTCAATTGGGATTTGGGTGAATCAACAGGGTTTTGGACTTTTGACATTATTGGAGGGTTAATGTCTTCATTTGTAGGGGTCATGAGAGGAACTGAAGTGGGACTTTTCTATGGTTGAGCAAGGGATGACCTTACAATTCCTAACAAAGTAGCCCAACTAGTGAAGTCAGTGTTTGTCAAGAAGATAATGATTTATGACTCTAATGTGTAGGTTGTTACTTGAAACACATAAAACATTCTCCATAGTAGTTTAATGCAAATCAAAAGACTATTTCTTGGAAAGTTGTGGTTTTGAATCCTGATTTCCTTATGTGCAAGTCCTTTAGGCATTTGACAACACTCACAATTTGAGCTCATGATTGGGATACCCAATTCCGATTTGCTAGTTTTTTCACAATACCATAGCACAACAAATGCATGGGTGACCAACAATGTATTACCATACTACCCTGACACAATGATCACTTATGTAACTATAGGGGTAGAGGTGGTTGAGAGCACCTTCAATGTATCATCCTTCATTTTCCTGACAAGAAATATTCTCTCCCATTCTTGGGATGAGATATAAGATGCTTAGGCTTCATTTTTCAAGTAGTTCTTTCATGTTTTGGAGTTGTATAAGAAAAAAAAAAACATTGTAACTCAGTTTTCTTAGTCACAACACTGAGAAACACACTTTGTAACATATTTTTTAAAGAAAAGACACATATTTAAGTCTTGTATCTGCTATAAGAACACCTTTTCTCAATAAAATTTTAGAATTTTTCCTTCTTAATAGCTATTTCACTATGTGCGAATGAATGATTGATTATGTTTTTTTGTGTTTTATGTTTAAACCTCAAAAGCATTGTCTCATTTCCAACACTAATTTTAGGTAGAAATTAGTGCACAAAAACAATTAAATAAACTACCAGTTGACTAAATATACTACCAATTGATAGAGCAGTGAATAAATATGACTAAATATATAGCTAAATATAATGATTATGCAATTAATAAACAATGTGTCAATATACTACTAGTTGACAAAAATTAATGAATAAAAATAATCAAATAAACTACCAAATTGATCAAACTGATGATTAAAATTAATAACTAAATACACTACCAATGGACATAAATCAGTGAATAAAAATTACTAAATAAGTGACCAATTAACAATAATCACTGACTAATTTAACGACTAAATATATCTATGAATAAAAAATAGCTAAATAAGTGACCAGTTTACAACAATCAATGACTAAATTAACGACTAAATATACTACCAAATTGATGAATCAAAACAACTAATAAATGACTAAAATTAGTTTAGTCATCAATTTGGTGGCATCATAAATGACTTGCAATAAACTACTAATGGTCACGTGACCATGTTTAGTCATTTATAAGCACTATTTAGTAATTTTTTTAATTATATATTGTTGTTTTTATACTAGTGATTCAATTCATGTTGAACTACAAGGTTTTTTTGCATTGTTATGTAGGTGAGGCCATCATTTGATGAGCCCCTGAGGCTCTAGGTCAGTCCTTTAGGTTTTTTCGAGTCAGTCATAATAAGTTAGACATTGTCAAATCAAACACAAACAATCACTTGAACTATAATCCACATCATGAATCAACAAGACAAAATATCCAATGAGACATCAAATGAAATTAGTCAATTGCCAACTTAGTCAAACATCAAATCAACCTCAAACATTAAATCATTCAATCACTTGTCTTATACATGATGTTTCCTTGAAACTAGACATCATCATATATAAAACTATGTCATTTTCCTTATACAAGTGGTCACATGATTGAAACTAGACTTGAAATCTTATATGACATGTTTCTTCTCCTGAAACCAGGAATTGTCAAACAATCAACCTATTAATCAATTAGTTAATCAAACATCAACAAACAATCAATGGCAAACAATCTAAAGGATGTTACTTTGTTGGTCTAATTTATTTTATCTTTTGATTTATCTTTTGGGTCATGTTACTAGCTACATCGAGGATGTCCCATGAAGGATTTAGAAGAGCGATGATGTCTCGTGACCTGATTTTCTTATGAATCTTGTTTGTGGATTATCTTGGAAAAAGGATTGGGGAAACTTTGCTCTTAGTATGAGTCAGTACATTCCTTGTCTGATGACTATCTATTTTCACAAGTGGATAATTTTGCACACCTTGGTTTATGTCATACTATGTTGTTTATTTTCCATTTGTCATATTTTTAATGCCCAATGATGATTAAATGCAAAGCTTAGCATCCATCAAGAAAAATATCAATATTTCTTTGTCTCAACTAACTCCATACTAACATTTCTCTTCATCAATACTTGCATTCATCCACTATCAAATCTGCTTATTGGAATAATTTTTCAATTTTTTTGAAACTCTTTTAAAATTTGTAAATTTTTTTTGAGGGGGCATAGGTCCATCCTATTTACACTGAGGAATATTTTTGAACTAAATTTATTTGACACAACACGATAAACTACATTGTATCAAAGAGGGGAAAAATGTAAATGCTAAAAATTGTCCTTTGCTTGTGAACACTATTTTTCTCCTTCAATCCCCTTTTCTCCTTAATAATTAAATAATTGTAATTATTTGATTATTGTCTAAAGTCATATTCCTCTATTAATTAAATAATTTTAATTAATTCATCTCTTTTCTTTTATTTCCTCTCTTGGATTAATTAAATAAATTTTATTTATTTAATTATGCCAGTAATGACTTCTTTTCTTCTTAATTAAATAAATTTCTAGTAAATTAATTATTGTCAATTTCTACTATAATTAAATAATTATTTCAATTAATTATTCACTATACTCTTCTTCCATCAATTAAATGAATTTTATTTATTGACTCACTATTTTTTCCTTTTTCTCCCACTTTTGAATTAAATTATTATTTAATTAAAAAGGAAACTTTCTCTCTTCTTCTATAGTGAAATAATTGTAATTGTTTAAATTAATTAATTTTCCACTTTCCCTCTCAAATTAAATAATTTTAGAATTATTTAGTTTCCTCCAACAACCTCTTGTTTTGTGCTTTTCTATCTATCAGTTCCATTCTTATCTCTTTGCATCTCATTTAATTTTCACCCTTGATTGAATTATTTCATAATTTAATCTCATCCATCCAAATGTTATCTTTGCCCTAATTTATCCCTAACCCTATTATCTTTCAATCTTGGCCATTGATTGTGTTATCTTATTGTCTTTTAATGTGACCCCTTCATTCACATTTTGCTTTCTATTAAAGAGGCCTATTATTGTCATTTCGACCCTACACACATTGGAGGCAAGCATGCTTTAGCTATTCAATCTTCAATATTTTTCTATTATTGTCATTAGGATATTATTGCATACTCAAAATCTAAGGGAAATCAATCACATCAAGCAAAATGGAGAAGGAAAATGGAGGTGAATCAATCATGAAACTTCATGCTTATTTGTGCTTCATTGTTGGTTTAGATCTTTATGGTTTTAGTTTTTATTGATTAATTCCTTTTGTAGACATCCAAATTTGGACACTTAATTTATCCAAATTTATCACTTTTCGTCTAAACATCCTCTTATCCGAGTTAATTAAGTAATATTACTATTATTTAATTAATATCTTTAATTCTGCCAAATCCCTAAGGTATTTAATTAATAATTAAATACCTTACCCTCCTTAAATCCTCTTTTCATCAAATAAATTAAATAAATATTACATTTATTTAATTCGTCACATATCATTTTCATCTAATCCTAATCTATTTCCTAATCTTTCATTAAGGATGTGCACATGCCTAATCCTTGATTAGATGTGTCACATCCTCCAACTTTTGCAAGTTGGCTTTAATCCTAATTAACCCTAATTATCCCTCTAATTACTGATTAGTCAAACCTAATTAGTACCTTGGTCAACTCTTCCCAAGGAATTTTTAATTCCTTTTATTTATCCTAGATTCCCTCTTTTATATGTGAATTTTTAATTCACATTCTATCCTTCCAAGGCTTCTAGAACCTTGGACTTGTCACAATCTCCACATGTGACCAAGTCCCACCTTTTTGGAGCCCACCTTTTATCTTTTAGATTCTCCTAAGAATGTGAATTTTTAATTCACATTTATGTTTTCAACCACCTTTCCTTTTCCCATGTAGATTTTTGAGGAATTCCAAAATTCCTCAAATGTCCTTTTCACTCCCACTTGGGGACAAGAAATCCCTTTTTGTTGAAATCTTCTCACTCCCCAAGGTGCTTGTCCTTCCTCCACCTCATGTACCTTTTTGACACTTCACTTACACCTCATCTTCTCTTGGCCACTTCACCATCCACATGTCAAAATGTGAGGGCTTGTGAGTCCTCAACTCACCTTAGCCCTTCATCTTGGCCTTGTTGGATAAATCCCAACCATTGAATTCTCTAGAGAATTCAAGTTCTCCTATAAAAACCCCCTCCTTAAGGGCATTTTCAAGACTTTGGATTTGAGCAACCTTATGCTGCCAATTTGCATTCTCAAACACTTAGCCATTTGATAACTACATGCTGTCAATTTGCATTCTCAATCATTTTACCATCATCTAGCTATCCATTCTAATCACTTTGCACATTCAATTTTTGCATTTAGTCACTCAAGAAATCATCTAAGGAGTACACAAAATCATCCCAAGCAAGGGCCAATCAATGAGACATCAACAGCAAGGAAGGTGAAATCGTTTGTATCTTGTTTTGTCCATTTTTCTTCTTGTTTTATCACTCTTTTGGCTAATCTTGAGGTGTCCTTGGTCTTTTATCACTTGCATTTCTTAGTTATTTTGCACGTTAAAGTATGATAAAATTCTTAGGATCACATTTCTGGCACGCTCGGTGGGACCTACAAATGGGTTCTTGCATTTAACCTCCCTTTTTGTTAAGAATTTTGTAGGAAAAGGTCGCAGAAAGGCGGCAGTGCCCTCTGTCTTACTGTAGAAAGGCGGTAGCGTCCTCTGCCTTACCGCAGAAAGGCAGCAGCGCCCTCTTGGCCACTGCAGAAAGGCGATAGCGCCCTACATCTGAAAGTTTTATTTTCTTCTAACAAGTTTGCTACAATTAGGGATATATTTAGAAAGTTTTTCTAACACTTTTCTTGCAGTGGGAGGGGCACAACTTTCCTTTTTTTTCTTAAAAATCTAATAAAGTTTGTTGCAGAAAGGCGGCAGAGCCCTCTGCCTTACTGCAAAAAGGCGGCAGCGCCCTCTGCCTTACCGCAAAAAGGTGGCAGCGCCCCCATTTTGCTGCAGAAAGGTGGCAGCGCCCTCTACCTTACCGCAGAAAGGCGACAACGCCCTATTGTTCACTACAGAAAGGCGGCAGCGCTCCAAAACAACACAGTTTGGAAGGTAAAACAGTCATTTTGGCTTTGTTTTTGCTCTCATTTTTTGCTGTTGTCAAGTAATAATCTTCTAACATTGTTTTGGCAAGGATCTTGGTGTTTTTTGCTAATGTTTTGCAGCGTGTTAAGGCGTAATTGATCAAGAACAAAGGAAAAGACAACTAACATTTGTTTGCAAGGCCATCTATTTGATCAGATTTTCAAAAATTATCCTTGTTGTTTTGGAACATAGTCTAATTAGGGGGAGTAAACTGCATTGCTTGCTTTGATTGTTTGTTCTTGTGTTACCCAAGGGGGCATTAATTTTTTTTCGCTTTCCCCTTGCACTTCGTGTGAGTTTGGGGAGTAGTTAGAAATGATTAGTGTCTTCTTTTTAGTGGGACCTGCTTGGGGATTTCATCACCCCAAGGGACGATTCCAACCACGCGTATCGATGAGGTATATAAAGGGGGGAGAACGAAAGTTGTACCCCAATTCAGTCACGTCGTAATTGGCAGAGCGTCGAAGCTAGGGTGATACCTAGATAGACGTGAAGAGTTGGTCTGAGCCTTTCAGTATCTCGCTGGGGTTCCCGACTCACGCTTGTGATGGACTGGTGTTCACGGTTGTGCCTCACATACCGAGAGTATATCGAGGACTCCCTAGAAGCCTTGTGCATCCTAAATTAAGAATTTGTCTTGCCATACCCTTAATATTAATCATAGGATTGTGCTTGCTTGAAGTGTTTTCTTGTGAAAAATCTGTCAAATTTTTGATACTTTGGCCTTACTTTATCATTTTGCGTCCTTGCCATAGCCATTGCCATCAAACCAAACTTTGTCTTATCTAGGGAAAAGTACCGACGCATTGCGGCGGCAGACTTCGATTTATGCCGCATTCATCAAGGTGGCATACCTGATTTTACGCAGAAAAGCGGCAACGCTCCCGATTTATGCAGAAAGGCAGTAGCGCCCCTGATTTTACTGCAGAAAGGCGGTAGCACCCCTGATTTATTGTAGAAAGCTGTCAATGCCCCTGATTTTGCTGACTACGCCCCTGATTTTACTGCAGAAAGATGGTAGCGCCCCTGATTTACTGCAGAATGCTGACTATGCCCCTTTAACTTCCCAGGGCTGTCATTTATGAACCGTGCATCAGATCGACTTCGTCCAAAAACCAAAGTTGCTTAGTTTTTCAAGCTCTATCTAGTGGTGCCTTCCATTTCCACCTATCAAGAATTTGACCATCCCAGGGCGGCCACGCCCCGCATTACAGGGTGGACACACCCCTAACTTCTCGGGGCCATCATTTACAAACCGTACGTCGGATCGACTTCGTTCAAAAACCAAAATTGCTTAATTTTTTGAGCTCTATATAGTGGTACATTTTATTTCTTCCTATCTAATTAAACCAATCCATTCCTCTAATCAGATACATACAATCATCTTCATCTAATCACAATTATCCAATCAACATCATCTAATCATTTGATCCTATCCCATCAAACCGATCTAGTACTTTAATCAAATTCATCAAATCATCTACCTGATCCAATCATCCATCTACTGAATCCCATCAAAATCAAAAGCAATCCCATCCAATCATCCTAATCTGAGCTTTTGTCCAATCTTGATCTGAGCTTGACCAAAATCCCGATTTGAGCTTTAATTTGTTCCCATCCAAAATCTTTTATCCATTCTATTTATCCTTTCATCATCATGAATCCTCATCCTCCATCAATAGTAGTCAAGGGAAACCCTAATTATGTGGACGACGATAACGAAAGTCTTGTCGATCAAGAAGAATATGACATAGATCCCCTTGATGCTATCATCACTAGTAAGCTTTCTCCACCCACTTTCCACAATCCAATCACCCCTTCTAGTTATCCTGTTATGTCTTCATCCATGCCCAATCATGCTCCTTATGCTACTTTTGACAAGGGATATCTGGTACCTTCCCCTTCCCCATCTACATCATCCTCTTATTCAACATCCACATCCTCTTATCCTCATCTTCCATCACAATATTCCTATTACAATTCCCCATACATGATCCCCTATCCTAATCATCTTTCCCAATCTTCCCATACTAATCCTACACCCACATATCCTAATCATAATCCACCATCCCAATACCTTTATTATAATCCATCCCCCACATCCTCTTGTCCCACTACACCACCTACATCCTCTTGTCCTAACCTACATTCCATGTCCCCCTATCTTAATTCACCACTCCAATATCCTTACCTTAACCCTCCATCCAATATTAATCCCCCATCTACTCATAGTCGTACATTCGATCCCATTCCTCCATCTAACCCTAGTCCACCAATCCATAATCCCTCATCCATTTCTACCACCCCAGCCAAATCAACCATATGCAAGTCTCTCATTTCAGAAGTTCTCCAAGGACTCATGACAAAGAAGCCATCCCCAACTCCACATCTTGAAGTCATGGAACCATGCCATTTAGCGCCATCATCCACGGTCACTAGTGATGAGACCCTTCTCCCTACCACACCTATTATTGATGTTACCACCCCTAGTACTGCTCAAACCATTGAAACCATTGAACCCACTAAATCCATTGAACCCACGTCTCCTACTATGAGAACCACCGAATCCATCGAAGACACCCAATTCCAATCCACTCCCTCTACTCCTAGATCTACCCAATCCATCGAAGATACCCAAATCCAATCCACTCCTCCCACTCCTAGTAGCACCAAAACCCATTCCAATGAACCTCATGAATCTTTCATCCCTCCATCTTCCCCACTTGAAGAGTCCCAACAAGACTCCGTTACCATGCCTCCCGCACACGATGAGTCACGCCAAGAGTCTAATCCAAAGCATGCTAGCATATTCCCTTCTCCAGATCAAGATCCTACCATCCCATCTAGTCCACCTCAAGATCACTATCCCCCATCCATTCCATCCCATGATCCCCTTGTCATTCAAGCTTCCACTGCTCCATCTCCATCTCCATCTCCATCACATGAGCCTACTACCACAAATCCAAATCCTATCATGGCCCCTACTCCCTCTCCACATGCTGCTATCCCATCATCTCCCTCTCATGATCCCCCATCATTGCCTAAAACTACTATCCCTACACCACTTGCATATTCCCTTGGTACTCTCACATTCCTCCATGGTTGTCTCCTCGCAGAAGAAAAACAAAGCATATACACCGACCCTCCTTTTCCACCTAATAATGAACTCACATCATTCTTCCAGAATAACAAAAATCCTATCCTAGATCGAATGCTCAAGAGAATGAACTATCAAGGAAAAGGTTTGGGCCTTCATGAGCAAGGTATTATAGAGCCCATCCAAGCTAAAGAACATTTGTATCCGCAAGGTCTTGGATGTACTACTCATGACTCGCAATCCAAAAATGTTGGTACAACCTCTAGACGCCCTCAACGAGCCTTTTCCAAAAGAAATATAGGCTCTTCCCATCGCCTCCACCAAATCATATGTTGCCATCCCTCCTCCTCATCGTATCGCTTTCAAAACAACCGGGCCCATCTTCCTCCTTCATCTGCTCCATCCATTTTGGGTCCTTACATCCCTCTATCTACCATCTTCAATCCTCCATCTACCATGCCCTTGTTTCCTCCAGGTCCTATGTCTATTTTGGTCCCTTATATCCCACAATCACCTCCTCCATCTCGTCCTATCCATCCTTTCATCCATTCATCACCTATCCATCTCATCCATCATAAACATCCTAATCAGGATCAACAAAGGCACTTACCTAAACATCCTCCATTCATAATCCCCATACCCTACCTCCATCACCCACATCATCCATCTCCTCACACCCATCCCATTGCTACTAAAACACTTGGTTGTTAAAGAAAAAATGCATAAATCCAAACATCCATATTGACCCAAGGCTCTCTACGCCCCTCCAAAAAGACATGGTGAAGAGAAGAAAATTTAAATCTAACTAACCATAGGCCACAAAGGCCCACCAAAGCAAAGATCAAAACCATGTGGATCCCAAAGAAAAAAGATGCAATGCTATCACATGAAAAATCAGTAAGAACATCCAAAGTCGCTAATCCAAAAGCTCATCATACACCCCTTTCATCTCCTAAGTCTGTTTTGGGTCCTTATGTCCCAAAATTCACCATTCCATCTCCTCCATTATCCCCACATTCTCCATCCCTTAATCCTATTATCTTTCCACATCCACCACCACATGTGCCAATGTTGGTCCTGAACACATCTCCCCATCACATATCCACCCCATCATTCTATCCATACCCTTTCCAGCATTCCATCCATTATCCCATGTATCAACCCCATCAAACCCCTCTAATTCACCCTCATGCGTAATCCATTTAGCCTAATAAGGTTGTACCAACATCCAATAGTCACTTCAAACATGGGCTCATAACACCTTGATCCTTATCACATGTCTTCTAAATCTGCTTATCCACTTCTTTATCCTTACCCATCTCCTTCTACATGACATCCAAAAAGTCAAAGTATCCAAAAATCCAAAAAGTCAAAAAAAATCCATAAAAAAAAAAAAAAAAAAAAGTCAAAAAAGAAAAATAAGAAGAGAAATAATTCATCCAATGGTGAAACTGGGAAACAAGTTTTGATAAGTACCATGATGAAAACCCTGCAACAGCATCATGCGAACTCCCTCATCTCGTGACTTGGGGGCAACTTCCTGATATGCATTCCCTCCATCCGCTATGCTTCCAACTATGCACCCGTCTTCCTGTTATCCGTCCTCTTCATAAATCCCCACATCCCACCTATCTTCCGCATCCTACCATCATATCCTATTTATCTCCCATTCCCTCCATCCTTCTTGTGATCTTGATCAAAATAGGGGCACCTATCTATGCATGCTTTGGACACCTATTGGTATACATTCCCTTCATCCATGCTCTATCATATTCCTTAGCCACCCATCCTATCCTCATCTAGTTATCTCCTTTATCTTCCCATTCACTTGTCTTTTATCCCTCATGCCTCCTCATATATGACATATCTAGAGTGGGGGCATCTACTTCCTTTATGACATAGTCCTTGGAGACATCCATCTATCCTAGCATCCCTTTCATCTCCCAATCCTTATGTCCCTATCCATCTATCATAGCATTCCTCCCATCTCCCAATCCGTATCTTTGTATCTATCTATCCTAGCATCCCTTTCATCTCCCACTCCTTCTGTCCCTATCCATCTATCACAACATCCCTTCCATCTCCCCATCCTTATCTTCGTATCCATCTATCACATCATCCCTCTCATCTCCCAATCCTTATATTCCCATCCATCCAAACAATCCCTCCCATCCCCCACCCCTATATCTCTATCCATTCTTTCATCTTTATCCTTATCCCATCTCACAATCCCTTATCATTGGTATCTGGCTATAGGCCTCCCCCCATGCAACCCAATGCCATTTATCTCATCATCATCACTCCTGCTTCTCTTGCACATCTTTCCAATCCCTATCACTTTTCATCACTCATCTATCTATCATATCATCCTGTCAAGTCATTTTAATGATTTGGATAACTATCCCATCCCTGAGCTTTATGTGATCGTCATCATCCTATCCAATCCACTAGGTCTATCCTATCTTGTCATATCGGTCCCATCTTTTTATCCACTTATCCTATCATCTTATCATCCTTTATCCATTGTTTTTCCTTTGGTCTTGTCGAACTACGTGGCTCCTACGCTTTCACGTAGGCAAGGTCGATCATTTGATCCGCCCTTGGGGCTCCATCATCGATCTTCATTGTCCACTTTTCTCTTCTATCGTCTATCATCGGTCTTTCTCCTTTTGTCCATCCTATCTTTACCATCCATCAAGGTCTCCATCTTGGTTAGTCGTCCACCTTTTACCGAACTACGAGGGCTCTGCGCTTTCACGTAGGCAAGGTTAATCTATGATCAGCCCCCGAGCCCCCCTAGGTCTTTAGGTTGTCTTAGTCTCATGTCTTGTCTCCCTTGTGTCATGTCGTCAAGCTATGCCCTTACTTATCTAGCTGGTTCTTAACAAACAAGATCCACTTGTATCATGAAATCCAATCAGTTCTGAATATCCTATGTCATATCAATCTTTTAATTTAGTATCCATCATCGGTCTCAACAGGATGCATCCTTCCTAACAGACCTCATCAATCCCATCCATCCCCTTGATTGATCCTATGGCAAAGGACGTTTGAAATTGATTATGATCTTTTGATGCTTTTGGCTTTTGTTTATCATTTGAGCTCTCTATCATCACTTGTCATGGTCGCCTTGATCCATCATATCATGGTGTATTTTGACTAGTCAACATAGGGGTGTATCTTGATCTTTTGTTTGTCTTCTCGGTTGTCCCACGTAGTACCCACCAAGATCCCTGAGGTCTTGTGTTATGCTGGGGCATCCTTATGTGCTTGTGGTTATCCCAATACCTGGCCCGACCAAGGTCATCGTGACTTTGGGGTGTTGGGGTAGCCTTCTTGTTTGTTATGTTTGTTTTATGCATTAGACACTAACCTGCCTTGGTTCTTCATACCTTGGTGTCTTGTGTCTTATGCTATAGCAAAAATCAGTGCTCCGAAGATGGCAAATTGCATTTCGAATTGCATTTCATTTTCTATTTCATCATCTTGCATTTATCCCCCATCCCTTCATCCTTCTTCACCAATTCCCCCATCCCTTCATCCTTTTTCATAATCCCCCCATCCCTCCATCTTTTTTCCTATCCCTTCATCCTTTCTCTTAC